>JARFOC010038353.1:0-25118 GCA_031763485.1 Osmoderma eremita | reverse complement strand
GCCGAAATGCGTATTCAGAGTTCTTTACTCAACAAGGTGGTAACGGGTATTTTTTAACTTAAATTTATTTTAAGCCACCGTATCCTATACCTAACCTACAAAACTACTACGGCATAAATAACACTGACATTCGAGAATTCTAGTCATTTTATCCAACATAAATTTTATATGCGAAAGTGTCAACTTTTCATCCTTGTAGTAAACTTGTCTCAAATTCAACCAATCCCATATCCTTTCCAACGCTTTGTTCTCAATGTAAATGAAGTATAAGTCGAATTCAATAATGGCCATTCATTTTAAGAATATAGCGTTGGTAAATTTAGGAGACAATATCTCTACTTGTGATTGAAATTTACGACAAATATTTGACTGTAAGCCACATTATTATTCTTAAAGTGTTTGAAGACGCACGTCTCCTGGAGGGCACTGATAATTTCAACAATCAAAATCCCTTACAGCAGCTGAGAAGATGAAAAACAAATATTACAATTGCTAGTTCAGTTCGTTTTGGCTCACTCGCGACATAACAAGTGATCTTCGTCCGATCGGAACGGAACAGCGGTTTGTTCTGCACCGACCAGGACAATAACTGAGTTCCTTTCCGTCCGCTCAGGGCACACAATGTTTGTCTCCGCCCGACTGCGACAAAACAACATGTCGTTTTCGTCCGGCCAGGACAAGACCCGGAGCTCTTCCTCTCCGTCCGTCCATGAGAGAACAAACCGTTAGTCTACATTCGATCACGACAAGACAGTGTTGTTTTTTGTTATAAGTATCAGGTGGTGGGGGTTAGGTGTTCATAAAATATGATTATTATGAAGCTGCATCATTTAAATATAGTATTTCGGCTCAACGGTTCTTTTGAAACTGATTTCTGTCGTAATTTTAATTATCAAGATCAAATTCGCTGCCCATTTCCAAATCTACGTTTGATGTTAACCATTAATTACAATTACTGACTTTTAAAATTAATTGCATTAAAATAAATAGGCAATAAATAATTCGATTACTTTCGTAATCGCTTCGATCAATTATTATTGAACCGATCCGAGTGAAACTAACCTGTGTCACTGGATCTTTCATAATCAGCACGTCGGTAACGTTTCCAAACATCCCGAAATATTCCTTCAGTTTCTCGCTCGACGTTTGCCAACTCAATCCGCCGACGAACAATTTTCCCGGTGCGGGATCCGCTACGTTATTAGGCGTACTCCGTCCGGAAGAACTAGAATGGCTGCCGTTGATTTTGACTATCGACTGGTGCAATTCGTGGTCTAGTAGTCCGTTGCCATCGGCCATGGCAGTGCTGGAACAAAAGAAAAAATGGCAAAGTTAGAAATCGGGATTCCCCTGGATCGAATTTGTCGAAGTGATTTTGTTGATTTTTTTTTACGATTTTTGTTGCAGATCTTGCCGTTGGTGGGACTCGTGATCTTCGTCATGGTGAATAAGGCGTGGTTCTTCCCCTATCTGTTTTTGACTAGACAAGAGGGGCCTTTGTATTTGTAAGTGTTAAAATTTTGAATAACTTAAATTTAGCAGTATTCGTCGTAGGTATAAAGGTAAAAGAAAAATGTTGATTGATACAACATAAAGTAGTTTTATTTCCTATTTGGGATCCATTAAAAAACATTTCGGGAAAGTTTAGCATCTTGCAGTTGGTAAAAAAAATATTTGACAGGTGTGATTGTGATACATCGAATTCTACTTAAAACTCCTTACTACATCATTTATATTTACGTCTAAAAAAGTACTTACAATACATTTTAAATTACAATTTTGGATCTGTCAATTTGGCAATCAAACAAGGGAACTATGCAACATTTATAAAAGACTGAAAAGGCATTACTCCCGTGGAAATTTTCATATCTTTTTGTATACCTTCTTAATTAATGTAATAGACATGAAGTATGGGTATAACAAAGACTTTAGCAACTTTACGGGGCAGTAATGGAGGCCTTAGGACGATGGTGAGTTTGACAGAAGTTGCTTTGATTTTCTTCTATCTGAATCTATGTACTTTCTGCAGAAACAATCGATATACATAAACAAAGCATTTGGTGAGATTATGAACAATTCCTCAATCAAAAAATTTTCCCTTTCCCTATCCTAAGTGAGTTGAAGTTGGATCCGAAATCAAACATATTTGTACCACTCTCAAATCGACTGCCATTTTTTTCATTTTCCCCAAACGAAGTTATTTCCAATTTCTTTCTGCAAGAAGTCCTAAATAGCTTAACCCTTTACTGCCTGAATTTTTTATTTGTGGACGGAAAAAATTGCCGTGGTATAAAAATATTAACAATTTATTGGAAAATAGTCAAAAAAATCTTATTCAAAACTTAAGCAAACATTTCCCAAAAGAACTGCCGTGTATCAAATACTCCATGCATTAAGGACTATAAAAATTAGAGTCACCGAAGAACCGAATAAACCAGTTCATGTCTTTATTATTGAAACAGACATTTTGTACGGTATACAAAAGATTGGGTTGGGAAAATTTGCAACGATTTCTCTCTTCTTCTCTCCATTCGGGCAGGCGATCCAATCCGATTTCCTGCACCTCCACTCCAGTCTCAGCAGTTCCTTTTTCGTGCATAGGCTACTTCAACGTTGCCACTTACTGCGTCTTTGTCTTTTTCGTGCAAATTCGGGGCTTCCCAGGTTTCCATAAAGCAACAGCGATGGCTATTTTAAAATCAACAATTGGCGTGTAAATATGTTCGTGTCTTGTCCATATTACCCAACTTTGTACAGCACACATATCCCAAAATGTGGAAGAAAATTAGCAGATAGGAACTCTTGTGTTTTGATGAGATAGAATCCAAACGTATAGAATCTAATAGATCCGCGTTTCTTAGAAACGAATTGTATTTTAGTATACTTTGTGGATAGCCTTATCATTTTGACATTGTGGATTAGAACTTGGGGAAGGTGGCAGAGACACACGCACTTGGTCCACCCTTACTGGGCTCTGCATTCTGACATTTTTCACTTCTGAAAAATCTTATTTCCAGTTGGCTGATAACGTTGAGACAACTTTATTGTCACACCAAGAAACAAACTCATTGACTGCAGTTTTTTCTTGGTAAACTCGTCCTTCCGAAAACATCTGACATCCTCGTATTCGATTCAAGCGTACAGTGGTCAAGAGCAAAGATACCATTTTTGGTTAAATATACCAAGAGAGAGGGATGGTAGTAAACTAAATGTCAAAGAAAATTTTATGATTGACATATTTTGGTATCATTTCGACAAGCTTTACTGCAACGTCGCTACATCTACCAAGATTAGGAACACCTGTAAGTCGATGTTACTCTGAGAACCGGAAAAAAAACTAAAAATTGTAACTAAAACCGGAGGATAGGCATTTTATAAGCCCATATGTGAGGTGTTTTTCGCCTTGTACCGCTTGCTCTGGATTTAGTGGGTTTAATTCGATTGCAACATTTTCTTCACAAACTGTACGAGCCTTCAAATCAATCAATTCTCGTGGCATGTTTCGATTTCCCAATAAAGTAATCTCATTCGGACTTTTCATTGGGGTTTCTAGTTCCCCAAGTGCCCGGGTTCAACTTGTACGCCAGTCCACTTAGATTAATATTTTCCTTGTTATCGTCAGATCTAAATCAGTTTCAGCTATTATTATTATTACTACTTCATCTTGCTTTTCGTAGTCATCTAGGCAGACTAATACGCTATTTGATGCTACATCATCCTCATCTTCTGATATGTCGGAATCGTCACTTCTGTTAGATATCGAACGTATTGTTTTGAATCCGTCTGAATTGAATTGATATTTTAGGGCGTTGTTGCGGAGACGCATGGTATACCGTGTTAAACTTTAAATGCACGGTGTCCCATGTACGACTCAAAATAATTATGGGACACGGCTTTTAGTGAAACGAAACTTACCTTCTTTTGAAAGAGGAAGACACGCACGATAAACTAATATTTTTGTTAATCGCAAAAAATGCGATTTACTATTTAAAAACTATAGACAAAAAGGCACAAATCTCTATTTCAGCAAAACTTGACGTGTAACAACATGAATATTCGCTGATGACGAATTTTCTCGAATCAAATTGGATATTTTGCTTGCTTGGGCTCATAATTCGTTCCCACATTACACCAAGCAAGTTCGTATTCTTTCAATTTAAAGCTTTACATCTTTTTTTGTGATATATATCATATAAGACTCACTGTGCACTAAAGGGTTAAAATCTCCCACTATAACGTATTATGTAGTCAGAGTCTTAAATTGTACTCCAAAGTCGTATGTGGTGTCTTTCTATTTTCTCGACCAGATAGACATTGTTTGAAAAATTGCTTATTTTTAAGTTTAATTTCTTGGCAATTCCTTGTTGTAGCTTGGAACCCTATAACCTCAAGCCAGAGACGGCTAAACTTTCCCTGTATACATGTATTTTATCACAATAGCTCAATAGCATCGCTTGATTAAGCAATTTCACCGTGGCAAATATAGGTGTGTGGTTAATGATATTAAACACGACATCCCTTAATCGAAAACGAGCGATCACACGGGTTTTCAACGCCTTTCCAACTCAAGGGGAGTGCTCCAAATAAGGGTTACCCCTCCACAGTCAATTTCGTATTGCCATATTAAGTAAAAATTGACGAGGAAATAAAAAAGATATCCAACGTCTCCATAAGAGGCATAGGAAGTGAATAGATACTTATTTGGGGCACTGTAAGTCCTTCTGGTTAAGGTTTTTCTGGATTCTAACGCTTCCGTCTTTTGGTTTTTGCAGAGGGCCGAGGAAGAAGTACCCGTTCGACTTAATAGAGACTCTCAGGAATCCTACGCAGCCGAAGGTAAGTGTACCAAGCCCCACGATCAATACTCCAACCCCCCTCGTGTCGCTCACTTCTGCACGTGTGTGTGTGCATATATACATTAGTGATGTTGGGGTGCGGTCCTGCGCGAATAGGCGCAAGTCCGCGTTGCCATGACGTCCGCTAAGCTAGGGGTTGAACATCACCCCTCGGCTCAGTCTGTGTTTTGAGTTCGCGTCGGTCTAGTCCGCAGAGGGAGTGGCGCTTTTCCACGTCGAAAAATAATAGTAAAACAAAATAAATAAATAAAACGAAAAAGATCAGTGGAGGAAGAATCGAAAGAAGCGGGTTTTTCCCAACACCAGGTCCCATTGAGATATTGTCCTGTCACAGCAGTACGATTTTTGTATTACTGCTGTTTCGGGACATGACCTCAACGAGACCTATTATCATCAGAGCAAAACCATTGGTTGGACGAAAGGAGACTATAGAGATCCGGATTTTGGGCTAGGAAGACGATGTAATAAGTGTAATTAGTGCACACAAAAACCCAAGATTATCAATCGATGAAGAGAAGAGCCGAGTGTATAGTTAAAGACTAGTTAACTTTGCTTTATCATCATCACAGAAGCATATTTTGCAACATCCAGGAGGATATAATTCATGAATGCAAACAACAGACAAGACACAAGAGAAAGGAAATCAATCTAGAGCCCATATATTCTATACCGAGAAACCCCACGAGAACCAGGAAGAAAAGAAAGAATCCATGTAAGGGATGGTGATGTTCAGAATCGATTGCTGCCCCACTCACTCCCTCTGTTTTTATTATTTATTTTTTCTTTTAGGTTTTGATGCACCAAAGCTCTCACTCTCACCTTTTATTATTATCTATATGTATATGTACATTGTCAATTCGAATTTATCGTATCACCTAGAATTAGGAAAAAAACATTAATCTTATTTATTTGTTATAATTGTTGTAACGTAACCGTAAATGAGCTTTAAATGTATGTATCTTTAGAGTAAAAGTAGTTGAAATTATACCAAGTAGAACTGCACATGATAGAATTTTCATTTCGTATTAATTAAAATTAACACCTTTCCTCCTAGTTTTCAATCCTAAAAAGACGAAGCAAAAAATTTTTTCACTTAAAATAAAAAGTAGATAGATACATAGAAATATACGTATATTTAGCGCATAGAATTTATTGTGCTTTCCCATATATATAGACTCACAATAGAAAATTATACCGGTTAACAAAAATAACCAAACAAAAATCTCGCGATAAAAACCAAAGCGATAGAGTAAATGTTTCAATTTTTAAACTCTTCCCCTTTATGTGGTAGTCTCTTGCATTGTTTTTTTTTTACAACAGCCTTGATTATTGTGGGAGTGACAAGCGAAGACAAAGTAGAAACGAGACGGGTCGATAAAACGCATGGTACGCGATAGTTTGCAATATCGGCGACGAGTGGCGCTTCGGCTAGAATTTCGCTAGTTGCCGATAGGAGCGCCACATAACGGATTTTTGCGAAAGCTCCGAATACAGTTAATAATTCAAAACTTCACAGATGACGCTAGTATCTTCATTTAGAAATTTAAACGGACATATTCGGCAGGTGTAAGAGGGGAGCCCAAATATATTGATTCCAGTGTGGGAGTAACAAAAGAAGATACACAAGTCAATTAGGGTTTTAATTTGCGCCAAAATTCTTTTAAATTAAAAATATTTTCAATTGGATAAAAATTCTCGTTTTAAATTACTTGAATTTAAAAAGAAATATCCTTGATTAATTCTCTAATTTATTTAGTGCAATAAAAGAAAGAAATAAAATTTGTTTCGGGGAGCCCATGGTTTTTATTGTGTTTTGATATTTCACATATTCATATTGCGATATTTTTTTCTTGAAGTGCATCGAACCCTTTTTCGTCAGAATAAAACAGAAAAAGCTAGGGGAGACGAGGATGAGAATATGAGAATAATTTTAGGGGACTGGAAATCAATATTTGGAACGTCGTCTGTCTACTTACTAAACTTAACCCTAGTTTTTGTTCGTTTCCTTCGGATCAATAGGAACACTGACAAAGAAAACAAACCAAACGTTTCCATTATACATACATTTTGTCCCAACTAAATATGCGTCCAACAAAATTGAAATACGTTTATTAATTTCCTAATTGATAATTGAATAGAAATGTTGAATGTCTAGATTTTATGTTATACCACAGCTATTTCCTATAAAATCAATAATCACATTTTAAAATATAAATCAATAGTAATAATATTTAAGAGAATATCAGCTAAATTCACAATTCATTCTAATAATAATTATAACCTATTTTACTTTATCTAATCTAACGATAATACTATGGCTTACTATACATTGTTAATTCTATTTGCAACCGTATTAAGGGTTTCTTGAATAATTAAAATAAATACCACTAATTGAGCATATCAAATTTTGACTTAATTTCATCAATTTTAATATCCTCAATAACTTTATTAATAAATACATCAAAAAATGTCCCAATCATCAATCCTGTATTATTAATAAGTAGTAGCAAATATTATAGTAATTTATATATGGTGGATGGTTAGCTCTAAGGTGAAACACAGATGTCGCCAATAGTCACTTATTTCAGATGACTAAACAATTATATATACTACCAAGGTAGAATCAGTAGTGTTTGTTATTCGTCTGGTCGTCTAAAAAATGATTAGTGGTGACATCTGCGTTTTACCTTTTGAACTAACCATTGACCATATATACGGAGGTCTAATATGATTGTCATGTCTGAAGTTTACTACAACTTCAGACATGACAATCATTTTGCTCTCTTGGTATATATATAGTGATATGATAATAGTTGAATATATAGTTTGTAATTAATTTTCGATCATATATTTTGATACACATTTAATAATTCATGAATGTAACACTTACATTTACAAATCCATGGATAAAATATTCCAAAGATAATATTTGATTAAAAAATGAAATAATATTGCGTAATTAAAAATAAATTATTTGTGCCATTTTATACTTCTGTCAATTCATAATCTGTATCTGTACAAATAAAAACATTATCTTGCCGAATTATTGTTGGTACATTTTCGTTCAAATCATAAATTTCTATTGTTTCTCATAATTTTTTCAATAAAACTTATTTATTTACGTAACTAATTTTATTTTATAATTAAAAAGACCGAGGGGGTATTTAAATATCTGTATTCATTTTAAAATGTAGGAAAATAACCAAACGGCCTGCATTCAACAAAACATACGTACTTACTTATATGTGTATATTTAAATGTATCGATACAGCATGACGTCACTCAAATGTATCGAGGTCTCGGCGAGCTAGCTTGCGTTTAACCCTAGTTCATACGGACATTAAGATATTAAATGTTAAATTTATCTTCTGTTAGGTAACAAATGGTAAATTCTGATTAATAAAAACCTCCAAGTTGGCCTTTATATGTGTATCTATGAAATCAAAAATTCATTACGATCTGTATATACATATATCATATATATATTTAATATATAACTAACAGGCATGCAAACCTCTAGGTATTTAAATATGGTTAGTGTGAGATATTGCACGATATCCATTATAAAGATATTAGGAGCACTCGATAAAATAAGCGGGACGTGTACATATTTTGTTATTATGACAACACTGGAAAAAGCACGGGATGTTATTTTACTGTTTAAGTTATACGAACTGGTGGTTGTCTAGTGTTAGTTGCAGCCACGTGGCAACAAGAATTTGTTGGATCAAATTCTATTTTCTAATATGAAAATACGTAGGTTTTCGAAAGTTCTTGGAATGGTATTTATTTTATTAATTATCACCGAGTCCAAATCTAAGATACTATGTTTAGGGGTGTCTACGGTTTGAACTCGGCGGTGTCGAAACAATTATCTGTCAAAATTAAAAAAAAATGCGCCTAAATATATAAGAGTCAGTGGAATTTTTATCTTGTTTTGTGAAACTTCTTATTGATATTAGATACTATTCAGTTAGTT
Organism: Osmoderma eremita; assembly: GCA_031763485.1. Lineage (NCBI taxonomy): Eukaryota > Metazoa > Arthropoda > Insecta > Coleoptera > Scarabaeidae > Osmoderma > Osmoderma eremita. The sequence goes on along the minus strand of JARFOC010038353.1, from coordinate 16,283 downwards.
ATTGACGATAGATTCTTAATATACTGTCGTTTGTAATGTCTGTCACGAGAATTTATCTGTGCGGCTAAAAAGTCTTGCTCTATATTACGAGGTGTGTAAATTAAGTAATGAGACTGACAACGCAGCGTTTGATGTGGCAACACGGGAAGCACGGGACATGGAGGGGTGACAAGTGGACATTGTAATACGCGTTCAGTGCAAGTTTGAACTCGATTAAGTCATTTGGTTGTCCGTTGTCGTTTTTTCCGTGAACGCGGTTTTCGTAGTGCGTTCTACAAATGAAAGACATTAATTTCGAGCAATGATGTGCTATCAGGTTTTGCTTCAGACTTGGGCAAAGTGCTAGAGAAACTTTTCCAAAACTTCAGCAGGCCTAGGGAGACAGTGTTTAGTTAAAAGTCCAGGTTTTTCGGTGGTTTAAGGCATTTTCAGAAGGAAGAGAATCTATGGGAGATGAGCCATGCAGCGGAAGGCCTTCAACTGCCAGAACCGATGGCAATGTCGACAAAATCCGCGATCTTGTGCGTTCAGATCTTCGGTTGAATGCTAGGGGAACAGTTGAATTTGTCTCACACCACCGTTCATCAAGTTTTGACCAATGAATTGGGAATGAGAAAGAGCTGCTCGTAAATGGTTCCAAAAAACCTTTCGCGGGAACGAAAGGACATCAGGAGAGAAAGGTGCTTTGACTTTTTGGAATCGATTGAAAATAATGAAGAATTTTTGGAACGTTTTATTGGCGATGAGAGTTGGGTGTTCGAGTATGACCCAGAAACAAAACGCCAGAGCATGGAATGGCAGACTTCAGGCTCTCCAAAGTCCAAGAAAGCAAGAATGAGCAAATCGAAGATCCAAAGAGTATGGTGATTTGTTTCTTTGATAGTCAGGGAATCGTTCACAAAGAGTTCGTGCCTCAAGGTCACACAGTTAATCAACATTTTTACCGAGAGGTTCTCGAAAGACTCCGAAAAGGGGTCATGCGTGTGAGACCATCAATCCCGCATCAAGACAATGCGTCTTGTCACACAGCAATTTCCATAAACGGTTTTGTGGCCAGTAAAAATATTTCTGTGGCTCCTCAGCTTCCTCATTCACCTGACTTGAGTCCTTATGACAACGTTCAATTGTAATTATATTCTAATAAAAATATTTAAAAATATCAGTCTCATTACTTAAATTACAGACCTAGTATGTGGGAGCCTCACAATTCCCAGAACTTCCCAAACACGTATGTCAAACTAAAAATGAGAAGTATACCATATGGGATGCCAAACAAAAATACAGATAGAAAACGTGTTAGGTAAATATACATATAGAGATACATAAAATATACAAAATGCGTGTGCGCGATGTAAGATCGTAATATGTACAATTAACAACAATTAACGTTAAAAAATGAGCAGCGTATATTATAATAATAAAAGAGAACAGGCAAAAAGTTACACGTAAAACCAACAAGGGCTAAAGAGATTATCATAGTTTTAAAGTTGGTACCGCTACACACTACTGGCCTTCTACTCGACTTTTCCACTTTTTTTTTATTTTGCTTTTTTAAATGTTACCTTCTTTCGAGTTACGTTTCCGCCAAAAATCCACGTCATCATCTTACGCCCATCACAACAACTTCGTCATGTTCCGTGTTCTTGTCCGGCTCCAATACCCCCACCACCATCAACATCGTGATGTTGCGTTTGTCCTGCGACACTTTAAGTAAAAATTTCAGATCAGATATTATCAACAAGGAAATAAAAGATTTCTCCGCTTTTTTTTTATGCTGGGTGAAATTTGTTTCACTTTTTTTTGGGATGGAAGCCTATGTATATTTTTCTTTGGAAAACGTGCAGGTTCTACGATAGATAATCTAAATTAATAATTACATGTCGGAAAATAATTGACAACAGGGTCCACAGTTTACGCTTTTTTTACAATAAAATTAAGTACAATAAATTTGTTAAGAAGTTAACATATTTGATTGTTGATATCTGTAAAATTTTCTGTAGGTACTCAATTTAAAAAAACATTAAAATTATTGTGGGTACATTAATTTTATTGCAAAAAATGGGTATATATATGTATCGGCTGTATTTTAATAATCGTTAATTATGCCTAATAAAATTGGAAATGATGTATAAACTTGACCGTAATTTTTACAATTTTATTCTATTACTTACTAAAAATGAAGTATATAAAAAATGTATTTAAAAAAATATATAAACATACCTCTGAGATCACACAACACGTCTGATTGTATAGCTTCAAGTATTCCTCACGTACAGACAGCTGTTTCCGACTCACATAATCCTCATCAGTGCACGTCAGAGAATGCCAGGTCGCTCGTTCAATTTCCGTATCGTAAACCAAACGTTAGCACATGTCTTTAAGGAAAAACCAGAGACATCTGGTGAGGAATACCTGAAGCTATACAATCAGACATATTGTGTGATCTCAGAGGTATATTTATATATTTTTTTAAATATATTTTTTATATACTTCATTTTTTGAATGTACTTGCCGGCTATTGGCAAGATTTCTGCCAATAGCCGGTATTACTTACTGTTAATATGAACTGTCTCAGCCACGACAATTGCTGCCAAACGGTAGAGTGCTAAATATCCTAAAAAGCATATGGTATATGACGCGCACGATCATGAAAATACACCCAATGCAAGAGGCTGCCTACTGTAATTTGCTTTTAAAAATTAGTGATGCAATCAGTAAATGGTAGATCGTGTGTGAATAATATTACAGCTAGAATAGTAGTAGTAATAACAAGACTTACATGAATACATTTACAACGATGATACACTAACTAATTCTCTTGTAAGGTTTACAACAATACACAGGGTGTCTAGGATATAATGTACGAAAATAATACTAGTAGAAGCTGACGTTGTGTGAAACTAAAATTTTATGCTTCTGCATAGAGACCAAAATCCAAATGATTAATTTATTTCCCCGTGTCCCATATAGTGTGCCCACCTGTGGGATATCCTAAACGGTAGTAAACAGAAAGTTGGTTAAATGTGAGACGTCCTACTATATTAATTTTAAAGAAATACTTTATTATATGTACGAGACACCCTGTATATATGTATGATCTTTTTACAGGTTACGTGTAATTTAAAATGGTTTCTTCTCGGTGATAAATACCCAAAAATAAAAAAAAAGTATAATCGATTTCTCTTAAAATATGAAAATTTTTAACAACGGAAAAATTTTTATTTTTCCGATATTCATCACGGAAAATTACCTAAAATACGAACAACTAGATTTTAGTACTAAAATAAATGAATGCGTCTGGTCTGTGTGTCTAGTGATTGTTAAAAGAACTGGGGGCACCAGGAAAAAGGTGAAACAATTTTTGTTTTAGATTTGAAATTATTAATTAATTAGCGATGCTACGGTATACAAAATGCTTTTTCTAACCATCGTAGTACTAGGCAGAGAAATCGTGTCTAAAACACGCAAAAGTGTGGACCAATTGATAATAATAATAATAGCCAATAGATCCAGAAACAATCTACAGAGACATACAAACATAAACATTAATTAATAAATACTTTTATGTTTTAATAGTATTAAAAAACAAAAGACTAAAGTACCATAGTTAAATACAACAAGAGCACTACTTTAAAGTAATAGGTTTTATAGTACAATAAAAACGTAATGCGCGAATTTTATCGTTAGCAAAATTGAAAAATTTACTATTATTGAATATATTGCATTATTGCCTCAGGATTTTTAAAGGATCTTTCAAATTTACTAACGATTAATACGAAAAACGATTATACTTCTCGAGCAAATTCATAGATGGCGGTACTGTGTAAAAAAATACACCATGTCAATTTTTGACATTTTAACATCGGAAATAAAAAAGAATTCTTTTAAAACAAGAGAATTTGCTCCCAGAGTATATTTCTGCAAACCATATGCACCCTGCACATAAATGTTTGTTATTATTGTGAGCGTGACTTTGTTTAGCAAAACACTAAAAGAGAGCACGTCTTTTGCAAATCTTTTAAGCTACATTCAAAAAATATCTAAATGTTTATAAACTCTGTTCCAACACGCACTTAGTTGACGGTGCGTGATGAAGTGAGCCAATCGGACAACTGAAATATGTTTTCTGATTGGTTCACGTGATCACGAACTGTTAGTTAGAACAAAGCTATAATATATATGTCATTAATGTTGGAAGATTTTTATTAGCCAAGATATTTGTTATGATTTATATTTCCGGGGATGTACTATATACAGGGATGGATGTTTTAGCGACGAAATTAATGTATAAGAGAGTGAGTTTGGGGATATTCAAAGTTCCAAAAACAAATCTCACTACGTTTTTATTTAGAAAAAAAAAAAACGCGCAAATTAAGTTTTAGATTAGTAAAATAGTAATAATTCGCATTTTTTGTTTCTTTTGACGTTTAATTCGCTCCCTTATTTGGTGAAATACGAAAATATATTGAACGTTTTAAAAATGGACGTTGGAAAAAAATACGTTTTGAATTCGAAAAGGGTTCGTTAAGACAAAAACCGGTCTGTACAATTCGAACGTGTCCCCCTATATGATTTCGATCGCTATGGACCTCCCGACGAACACAATAGTTAGGCTCAGCTAGCCGTTCTCTGTGTGATTTTCTTTCTTTTAGTTCGTCCGTCGTCTCTGTTAACGGAGGAAACCAGTTTTGCAAAAGACACCAAAGAGACGACGACGCCAAGGGAAGAAGAGTTTTGCGTTCGAGTCGAATTTCAAATACGTTTTACGATCGTACGGTCTTCTCTTAACCATCAAAGACGACGTTACGGTTATACGTTTTTGTGTTGAGATGAAGGGAGTCGCTCAAAACCGGACTGACAAATTTGTCCCCATGGATATTTCAATATGTATTGAAGTGTTCGCCTCAATTTATATATTAGATTATTAAATCCTGATCTTAAAAACTGATTTGTAAGAAGCATAAAATCCTTCAAATCGTACAAATACATACATAAAATTCCATTCCATTTATTTTGTTATTAATTTCCACCTATAGAATGTATGGAATAAAATAGTCGACACGTAAATGCTATAATCATATTTAATAATGGGGGAATTTCGATTTTAACAGTTTTTGTCTGTTTTCTCCAAATTAGTTCATACCGGCGACGGAAATAGGACACTCGTAAATTAAAGTTTCTTCGTATTGAGAAAGAAATTATGCCCAAATTATAGGATATAGTGAGTAACTTTAATATTGGGTTTCTGTAATATATAATTTAATTACTTTATTTTATTAAAAATCCTATGTTTATTTGCTGAAAATAAAGAAACTAAAAATCGTGGAAATCTACGATATTGGCCTTACTTTAATATTCGGTTTCTACAACATGTACTTACACTAAACAAAAATTATGACAAAATTAATATTTAGTAGGGTAACCATTTTGTTCCATCACTTGTTGGCATATTAGATATAATTTTTTTTAGTATAATCTGAACTAATTTCGTTCCATTTTTCTTGTAATCCCCCTCTAAGTTCTCTAATTGAATTTATATTTGCACAACGTATGCGTCATGTTTCGGATCATTTTCTTCAGAAAATTTAAACGCGGGTAATATTCCTAATTTCTCTGCGCTTCGACTTAAATGTTGCCTCAAGATATGTAAATACTTGTCTTTATTGAGGTTACCCTCAAACCATTATATGGCCGCCTCCGTGTTTGACTGCAGGTTTTAAATTCTTGCAATTCAGCTCCACATTTTCTTTCCTCCATTAACATTCGTCGTCCATCGGACCCAAAAACATTAAACTTGCTTTCATCTGCAAATATATCATTCCACCAATGTGGATCCTTCTTTGAATATTCTGTTGCAAATGCTAGCCTTTTCTTTCTGCGACGCTAAAAACAGCTTTTTCATTGATGCTTGCTTTTTAATGGTTCGATGAATTGTTTGTGGGTGTACTTTCTTTCCACAATCTTTTAAAACCTCGGTTGCAGCAACTTTACAAGCCCTTTTATGGGGATACTTTTTGATTTTTCTTACTATCGAACGCCCTTCCGCTTCTGTTAACTTTTTTCGTTTGTCCTTTCTGTTTCTTGGATTTAATTCTTCCATCATTTTTATTACGTCGTATGATATCTCCTATTGTACTTTTGCTTATATTTAATATTTCCGCAATTTCTTTATAATTTGATCCCTCTTTATAATGATGTATTGATAATTTTCGCAGTTCTACTGTTGTGTTTTTTTCCTTTGGGTGCATTATTCTTTAAAATTCAATAAACTGTATAACTTAACTCTGAATATCTTAATACAAGTAAAGTAATGCACTGCAAATACCGACTCAAATATACCATAAGACAATTTAAAACTGCCTAAAATAGTGTTCCATATCAGAAACCCAATATTAAAGTAAGGCCTTTATCAGGGATTTAGGCGTTTTTTTAATTCCCTTTTTTATTTTGAACAAAACAACCTTACATTCATTTATGCTTTGAAAGAAAGAAATAGTTCTTTCTAAATAAATATAGGAATTACATGGTACATTACAGAAACCGATTAAAGTTACTCACTCTATATTATTTACTAATCGAATCCTTCCTTATTAATTTTAAAAGTAAAGGAAATATATTCCAAAGATCATTTTATTTATTCAAATTTCAAGTAATTTACATATTATTGAATCGATTAAATTTTAATTGCCGTAGTAGCTAGAACATGATAAAGAGGATTGGGAATATCAAATGTGTTTCTGATGGTTGATTTACCAAGCCTTTCTCTAAAGAAACAATGGCCAATTGTGCTTTCATATTAAATTCATTTTATTTCAGGGAAATAGTTCTTAAACCCTCAAATTTGATGGAATTTTATTATAAACACTTCCTGTAATAGTAATTTATCTTGAAAATTATACAAATATTAGCTTTATTCCACCCCATATTCGTATGACACTTTTCTTCTTTTAGTTTCTGCACGTCAAACAAACATTACGTAGTCAACCTTTCTCGACGGCTAAAGAAGCGGTTGATGCTTTCAAAATGCATATTTTGGAGGTACCTCAATCGGAGTGGGAAATGTGCTTCGAAAACCGGTTCAAGCGCTTGGAAAAGTCTATTGATCTTCATGGAGAATATTTTGAAAAATAATAAAGCCATGTACTATGATTAATTTTAGTTTCTGTTCTCTATTCTCGAAATATAAAAGGCATCGCTCGCATGTACCTATAGCTCGTCTGTTATCGTAAAAACACTATATATCATCTGCTATTGTAAGAGGCCTTCTCTATTGAACATGCAAGTAAAAAGATGATATTTTGTGGGAGGTACAGTTAGGATTTCCACCTAATTACAGGAATATTAAAATTAAAATAATTAATTAGGATACATGTAAATTACATTTCATTTATAATTATTTATCAATCGATAAACAATAATAATGAACCCTTATTTCAATGTAACATTTTTCCATTAACAATTTATAATACTGGATAATTGTATAGAAAATTTCAATCAAAGTATATAGCACACAGAGATTAATCTAAATCTTCTATTCAAATTTTAAATTTTATTCTTACATCATCAAAATATAAAGCACCCAGAATATAAACCTAATTTTGCGGGATTTATTTGGTATTATAGGAATGTATTGTATACATTTTTGAGTGCAAGGAATTATTACATTTCCTTATCTTTAGCTTTCTTATCTTTTAGGATAATCTTGCAAATAATCCCGGGAGCCTACAGTTTATTTGCCGTATCTTAAGGGATTTTGCGATAAATTCAGAGGCATTGCTAAAGGTGGTTTGGTTCCTAAGCTTGTTGGCTGTCAAACAAAATTAATGTATGGGATTTATTTAAAATTTCAATAACATACATATATTATTTGTAGAATATTACTGAATGTGCGTTTTGATGTATATTTTGGAAATTGAACAATGATTTGACGATTAGGGGACTAATACACTTTTAAATAAGTTGTACATGTAAGTTTTCTTTTATTTTAGCTATTGCAGTACAACCAAATTTACGAGCCTCTGCCAGATTTGGCCCAGATTTACGAGAATATGCAGAAGAAGGAAGAAGAGAATGAGGAGTGCGAAGAAGATGATGAAAATTCAGAAGAGAAAGATAGCAAAAATTAACGATATTTACATTAAAAAAATTATGAAATTGAATTATTTCTTTTATTTAATTTGATGGGATTTTCCTTTATTTTAAAGGATTTTCCTTAAATAATTAATATAAATAAGAAAGCAATAATATATTTTTAGAAGTACGCATTGATTTATGTTTTTAATAAATAGTACTTGTCAATCTTTCTAGGTTTAAGGTAATCCCTCAATCCCAAAGAATTTATTGTTATCAGACAAATTTTTTTTTATTGCTGCGACCGACTTCAGCTGGGCTCCACTATACTAGAGATATACAGGGTGATGCATTAGTGTGGCAAAGCTTGATATATCCGTCATCATATAAGATATCAAAAAAAGTTATTTACGAAAATTGTAGACAGTCTTAACATTTTAAAATTCATTTCATATATACAGGGTGAACCAAATATACGTTTTCTTAAATGGAACACTCTGTATATTATTTCGGATTTAGGTTAAAACTCATGTCTCACACCCCCAATATACCATTTCATTGAATTATACAGCGTGTTTCAGAGAAGTTATGGTCAATTTTATATTAAAAAAAAAAAACACTGACAGTGTTATTCAAATGGTATTCTGTGTGGTGCAAATCTACCAGAGTGCGACGTCTAACATTATCTTCCTTCGTAGATTCTGCTGAGGATGGCAACTTAGTTGCCGAAATACGTATCCAGGAGTTCTTCACTCATCGAGGTGGTAAGGGTATTCTTTTTATTTTTTTACTATTTTAAGCCACCGTATCCTATTTTGTATTTTATATCAATTTTATATGCAAATCACTGTAGGTTCAAGGTCTTGTGTACTGCAAACAACAACATTATCAAATTTTCTGTTACAAACATAGATTTTTGATGTTGGTCCAGTTTTATAGCAAAGTGACATTTTTTTCAAATTTTGCTACAACTGAATACAGGGCGAGTCAAAACTCAAATACATTCAATACTCAATTATTTTAAAATGGATCATCCTGTATTTTATATCATAAAAAGAAAGAATAATTTAGTTACTTTTATTTTTATCAAGCACTCTCTATATCTAAAGTCATTGATTCCTAAGATATTTTAAAGTCTTTTATATAAAAGTGATTTTTTTTAAATCTAAATCTGAAATAATATATAGGGTGTTCAATTTAAGAAAACGTATGTTTGGTTCAGCCTGGTGATATGGAACATTCATATATATGAAAATAATTTTAAAATATTAAGTTTAAGACTGTACAATTTTCGTAAAATTTTGATATCTTATATAAGGGATACATCGAGCTTTGCCACACTAATGCGTCACCCTGTATGTTGTTATTTTAACAGGGAATAAATAAACATACAAAAAGCTTATTTGTTGCTTCATAACTTGAAAATAGTAAGGAAGTTGTTTGAACTTGACAGTGTTTTGGATACTATCTCCTTCGGCATATTTTTTTCTTTTGATGTCACATCGTACTCTTAAAAACACGAAAAGGAAGAATTGAAAGATGCAACTCTTTTAAATATAGAACCGAAAGCATAACACCACACCAGTCTATTAGTCCAGTTCGCTTTTTAAAGGAAGACTATACAAATATAGAACCGATACTAAGTAAAGCACACGCAATATTCTTTAGTATAAAAACTAAAAACGTATTTGAAGTATCCAACAACATAGTCAGACATAGCCCCTTGTTTGCTTGTCTCCACGTCCGCCTGTCTAGGTACAGGTATTAAGAGTAGGTAGAATATATTTCACAACCGACCATATAACAAAACAGCCCGGTTATACACAGCCTAATCCCAACGTATCTCAGGTAAACGCAACCGGGCAGCAGGCAAAAAGGGACCTCTAAGCTCACCCGATATATACTCTCCGTTGCTGCATTTAATGCAGGCAGAAAGTACAGTCTGCCCATAATACAGACGAAGAAATTGATATTGGCGAATTTTAATTCCAAATAAAAATAGGCTAAATGGTATTATATCGACGTGTTTGGACATATAATGAAATAAACAGAAATGTTGTTGATTGTATATTGCATCTGCATCGATACGATAATAGAGGTAATAATAAAATATATAATAATTAACACAAATTCAAACGGCAACGCATGCAAAACAATTAAACATCGTAACGATAATAATAAACATTTCGAGTACGATACAATAAAGATGCTTTTTATTTACTAGCAATACTTTTTTTAAATACGTAGTAGTACAAAGAAATCTTACCCTACGGGCGGAGGAGGTAAAACCGGCGGTGGTAAATTATAGGTAATGAATTGCGGTCCCGGTGTCTCGAATAGCATCTTCGGGGGTTTGCAAAATTTCAACGGAAATCACAAAAAAACTCAAAACTGTCTTACACAAATAATAATAAAGAAAAGCGGGGTCCTACGACGCATACGAACGAAGTGTTTATAGTCACTGTATGTACGTATTAACGAAAAAACCGAATAATAGTCGATAGGGGGGAAAATGAAGTGGAGAACGAAATAGTTCACCCTTGTCGTGCGCGTTCGGAACACAACTGACGAGGGGCAGATGTAGCGTGTGTACAGCTCGCTCGGCTTGCTCAGCTGGTAATCCGAGCGCTCGTTCGTAGCAGCCACCGCATGGTAGGTATGTATTGGTCCGTATGTATACAACGCTGTCCATATAGAATAGATAGATCGGTGCGCGCATACGGAGTATACAGTGCCGCGAATAATTGGTTTGTTTGATTGTGTATGTTTAGCAATATACTTCATTTTTTAATAAGCGGTGAAGCGAGGGGTTGGGGAAGAAATGTCACTTCAATTTTATATTTTTAATATTAATACTAAGTGTTTCATTCTCATCTGGGAAAAGCAAATGAACAATTATTATATCGGATCTGATGTGGATTGTTGATGGTGGTTATCAATGTTAAAAAGCAAGAAATTTGAAGATTGTGACGGAATCAACTTCAGAAAAATTATGTTATTGCAGTGGATGATTTTGAAAATTTTAAATCTACGAAACTGCTAAAATGTATTAGGAAAGTATAGTGGAATTTGATACGGAGATATGAATTGGCAAAACAGAGCTACGAAGAATTTTCTTTATGTTTTTAACAAAGAAAGTGCAAAATTTCAACCTGGAATAAAGAAATTATTTCATTCCAACGATTAATTAATACAAACGAAACAATATAACAATTTTGAGTTTATCCCATCACATGCAGTACGTGTACGGGCCTTCAGTGCGACCAAATTACCTATTTGCACGTTATTGTAAACTTTACTTTTCAGATAACCCCAAAGGAAGCAGTTTGGATACAAATCAGCTGATCTTTTGAGGGTACTGCATTCGTATCAGGTTTTGTGCATGAGGATTTATACCGGATTAATAACTAATGGATTAATGGAAAGGAAATTTAGTATTTTTGCACGAATAAATGTAGGACACAACCCGGAAGTTCTGAGTGTTGACCTCACCGTTTATTATCAACTATGAAACTGTTTCCCGTCTAACCTGATCTGGGGGATAATTCTTTAATTGCAATTTGCTCGTTCGCATATAAGTTTGTATATGAGTTCGTCAGCAAAATTTTTTTTTGAAATAATTTCCAAAACATTTCCAAAATATTGGCGATTGGTATTTCTAATAGGAATCACTTTCTTCTTCACTTTAGATTTTATAGGTATAACTTTTCTTTTCTTGAGATATACTAAGATGCCACTGCTAGTCCCATCACTACACTCAAAATCACTTTGAGAACAGTTTTTAAAATATTTACTGCCACTATCATCACTATCGAAATTTGTAAAATTTTCTTTATTCATTTTTCGGCTCAAAATATGAAAAATTAAGTACAACAAGCAGAAAGATATCCATGGAGATGTTAATTGTTTCGTTACTGATGCTGTTTCGCGAAAATCTGTTTGGTTTATTTTATCTTTCCCGAAGAGCTCCTGATGATTTGCTTTTTGAATGGTTTATAATTAAATTCTTTCACGGTTTTCTGCATCGAATGTATCATACTTCATAAAGTCTGCCTACATGTAAGAGCGATCCTACATATCGTTCCTCTACATAAGTTAGGATATTCAGATTGATATGTTCTGTTGAAACATGACTGGTTTTATTTATTTTTCTGTGAGAACACAACCATCTGCTTTGAATTTGTTAAAAATATCGAGCATAGTTTTCGCATATGTTATAGGCCTTGAGGATAATTGACTGAAAATATGTCCCTAACCCATCTTAAATTATTATTTTTTTGGTTCAACGTTATCATTGATTGCCACCTTTTCATCTTTGTATTACCTGTTCATAATTTCAATAAATTTTCTACTTTTCAATAAAATTTCGCGCTTTATTAACACACTACATCACTTCCAAATAAAAAAAAATGTGTAAGTTGACACAGATATTTTATAATAAATTAATTATTATCTAGAAATCTTTGTGAATAACCTGGAAAAGAGTATAAAAATAATTATTTGTAGCACTGTATATAATACAAGCAATTCCTAATACCAAAGCCCTGCTGTTTTTATCGCGACAAAAACAAAACAGCAACCCACGTAAAACTGGACAACATAATGAAAAGTGACGGTTAAGACGGAATTGCACGTGCAATTGTTTATTTATTTCTTTCCACAGCATTTTTTTCGGACAGTTTCCGTCTTCCCGTGTTTATGGAATACTTTCACTCTTCACAGATGTTTATATCGGTTCTCCGCTATTAAATGGACGCATTATATGTATATGGAATGGTAGTAAACAAAGAAAATGCGTTGGGAAGAGCCCGCGGTCGGCCAATGCAACGCTCTTACTATGGGGTTCAAGGTCACGTCACAATATAGTATACCGCCAGGCAAAACGGTCGTGGATTGGAAGCACGACAAACACATGCACGTATACGTTACATCCGCTCCTCCCACCTGCCTATTTATACACTCTTTTTCAAATGAAACAGAAAACCGCTTAAATTTCAAATTAACGCGGGAAATTTGAAAGTTTTACTTCGGCGCCGATTTATAAACTAGTTTATATTATAGCTGAAATCTTTGAAAATTCTTAGGTAGAAAATACAGGTATTATTTCAAAATCTACTTTTTAAAGAACTATAGTAGATTTTCAAGAATATTTATGCTACAACCAAAAAAATCCATGCGAATTGACGGTTTTGGATAGTTATTTTTAACCAAATATATGTACGGTACGATTTAAAGATTTTGCAGATTCAATTACAACGGGCAAACTCTCAAGATGTGTGGGTTTAAATAATATACAAGGTGAGTTTTAAATACGAATCAAAAAAATAATATATAGTAGCTTTGATGATATGCTATCGAAAAGTCTTAATACATAAGGGCCATATCTGCAAGCTCTTACGAGAAAAATGACTTTGTAAATATCCTGAGCTAGAGCCGGACCTGTACGTATCATCGTTACATAAGAATTACAACGCAAGGAAAGAAATATTTTTAGTGAAAATATTACATCCCCATAAATATTAAAATATCTATATATTTTTTTCTGTTATTAAATTTTCAATTTGTTTAAAAGCACCACCGTAACGCTTCATTCACTTCATTGATCAAAAACCTTAAAACACTTCGCATTTTCATTTCCTCTTGTACATATTAAAATGGGAAACGTCATTGAGAAATATCAAAAACTGGAGGTTTATTATTTTTTATTTTTATCTAGCAGTGGTGTTTCATTCAGGATCCGCACAGATAACAAATCTAGGATATGCACAAACCAACTGACGAACTCTCCGCTGGCTCAACTCCAGTCCCGTATCCGGTATTACATTAATTAAATTGCATGCACAACGTTATATTTTATGCCAACCCCCACTCTTTCAGTTGGGTGGTAATTTTTTTTTAAATTAACGTTGGGGTTGCCATGGGATAGGAATATCTGCTGTGTTAGTGTTATTACATGGAACATAGTGTATAAAAGTATGCTGCAATGTTTTATCGTTATTCTATGCATACCTAAATGTCATATTAGGTAAAATGACAAAAAAAATGAACAAGGAAAGTCTGTATTAAAGTTTGTGTATGTAGACATTTACTGAAGTAATAATATATCGACATGTTTATAGGATACGGATTTAGTGTATATTTATTTAACGTACGCCCCATGTATGCGTTTTAGAGTATATAATATATATATATATACATATATGTATGTGCATAACAGTATTGATTTTGTAATCATGATATAAAAAATACAATTGAGGAATGGAAAATTTTAATGATTTTCCTGGTACATTATATGATACAACATCAGAAGATTCTATCTGAGGATTAATGTCTTCAACACATTTTTCATTCTTCAACTTCAATCCTTCCTTTTTCTTATCCCACACCAAAGCCTCAGTTACGACCAGATTCCAATAAACAACCACCAATTTTTTATCTTCAGCTTTTGCCATAGCGGCTTCTTCTTGAACCCGCTTTTGTATAGCGATTTCTTGTTGGATCAAACCTCTATTTATACACCACAGGACCATATGTTTTGGATGACTATTGGGATCTCTCCTGAATGTTATAGCAAATATGAAAGGTTTAGGCCGGCCAAGTTTCTGGGACACAAACAATGATGACATAAGGTACACCTTACAATACTATAAATTCTATCCGCTAAATATGATGCTATATGAAATTGTGCTTCTTGCGCGCCCAAAATGAGACGCTAAATAATTTTTGCTGCAACAAGGCGTACAGAGTTAATATAAGCATCGGGTTCACCAAAAAGATGGACATCTGCTGGCTTGCCAAAGTTACACGTTTCAAATTCATCACCAGAGATGTGTTGAACTTCCTGATCAATGATATCTATTTTTGAAGGCTCATTCTTCAATTGGCCATCTTTAATTCTCTCGTAAGTCCTCTGATTTAGAACTGAGGGTTGTTACTAATATGCAATTGAGGTAGATGACCACAGCCAGAATGTATTTCTAATTTGAAGTTCCCCATCGTTCTAATGATTGATCCGTTTGACCTCTTCTCTGAAGGAATGCTTGTATGTTCTGTTTATGTAGAAAATTACAGTTTTATCCACACCACATCAAAACTTCACCTACATATATGACAAGTATTTTAGTAGTAGTAAAAGATATTGAGTGATTCTTTTTCTATTGTACTGGGAATGTTTGTTTCTAATGAAGTATTATTAGAATATTTGACGACATAAAATTTTGGTTTTCGTCCCAAGACAAGCTAAAATTACCATATTATTTCAAGCATTTACTATCCTCAAGAAAGGAATGTAAACTAACAGATATTTTCACTCGAGACGCATGGCTTTTTAACTGGGCCCTTTCGGGTGTAACTTGTGAAGTCCTCCTGTTTGGTTTCCAAAAATAGGTGTGCTGGTCCCCCTCTGTGTGTACATTTTGTCTCGACATCTTTCCGTCTCTCTCAGCCACTTCACCTTCCTCCGTGAATTCCTAACACACACACACACACACGCACACATCCGCAGACAGCACAAGGCACAAATACCCGCCCTGTTTAGACATACAACGCACAGCTGTTGGTTCACTCGTCGTAGTTTGCCTTTATTTTCGAACCTTGCCATAGTCGGTTAGGTCAGGCGTTCCCTATTTTTCCCCTCTTAGCCCCTCGCGTTTTGGTCTTTCGTACCTACCCCACTGACAAAGCGGTTTTCGCCTAGAAGTAAAAAAGAGTCGGTATGGGGAAGGAGTGACCTCGGACGAAAATGTTTTTATTTGCCCAGTGTGTCGTCGTTTTTCGTAATGTGGGTTCTTGCCACGGATGGAATCTAATAAAATATTTACGTTTCTGGACGGAGACGATCCGGAGTGAAGATGCTTAGATGTCCTGGACGTGTTGATGGTACAATATTGAAGTTGTAATGCCGCATTGAAGTGATGAAAATACACTACCGCTCATATGTACCTATATTTGGCAGACATTATAATGCCAAAACGGTGGAGATTATATTATAAAAAATAGGTTATTATAGACACATAGCTAAATGGTAGTTGCGTCAAACATCCACCACTTTCAAAAAATTAAGTATATAAAAATATATTTAAAAATATATAAATATACCTTTGAGATCACACAACACGTCATTCCATGAACCGTGGTTGGACGTTAGATGTCTCTGGTTTTTCCTTATAGACATGTGCTAACGTTTGGCTTACGATACGGAGTGTTGATGAGCG
>JARFOC010038336.1:0-55704 GCA_031763485.1 Osmoderma eremita | reverse complement strand
GTGACTTTTTCCTCTTCCCAAGATTGAAAATTCATCTGAAGGGACATCATTTTGGGACACTCGAAAACATTCAAACGTCTGTAACCGACCAGCTAAAGACGATTCCAATATCCGAGTTCCAGTAGTGCTATGGGGAATGGAAGAACCGTCTCCAACGCCGTGTGGCTTCGCCAGGAAGTTATTTTGAGGGAGACAACGTTCAATTGTCATTATATTCAAATAAAAATATTTAAAAATTTCAGTCTCATTACTTCTTGTAGACACATCGTATATCCAAAAGGAATATTGCAATATTCGGTAGTTAATTGTGCCTATTATATTTTAATACACCTGATAGCTTTAGTTTTTGCTGTTACAGTGGTATATTAAAAGCACCAAGTCTGAAATAGAATGCATCAATTCGAAAATATATATTTATTAACACAAAGGATCGTGTGAATATCTGTTGGGACGAAACTAATATGTGCTATAAAAATAGAATTAAATTCAGTCAATACATCTTTTCAAAATCGTGTAGTCGATTCGAGATCAGAAAAAAACCCTGGAACAGCAAATTTTGCAACCGTACTATCCATTTTGATTTATTCCTTTTTAAGTTAATCCGGCAAAATAACGATTCCACTTTCGTAGTTCTATAAATATATTCGAGTCTTTACTGTTTCCTTTCTTTTGGAATAATTAATTAATTGTCGTTATGACTTGTCTTTAACTTATCTTAAATTAAGAGTGGCCAAGATCTGTCGCCAAATAATAGTTATTAGAAAACCGTATCGAATTAATTGTGGGTAAGATTTCTGCAGGATTGTTTTATGGAGGTGTCTCGGTCGTGGTTCACCTGAGGATGAAGCAGCAAAAAAAAAATAGACGGCAACACCTTAACTTATGTTTCCATTTAGATGATTATCTTTTTATGTTCATTTTAGCGGTAAAGTTAACGGGTGAGGTTAGATCGATACGCCCGTTAACAAACACATTTCTATTTAAGGTCCTTGTCATTTGATGGTCGTTTTTTGTTATCATCCGGTTAACCGGGGGTTACGCTGCGTATCCAAACTTCCACACGTCTATTTGCCCTCATTCGTTAACACTGACATTTTGTGTGAGTATGTGGTTATCAGTCGACATCATTTATGTATGCAGGTCGTCATAATGTGCTGAGTTTGTAATTTTTAATTGAAAGGAGTATTAGCCTTGCCGCGTTTGTTTAGTAAATATATATAGCTATGGACCTATACTAATATTTTTCCAGATAGAACTGTTTTAATGTTCCGATTTTCAACATTTTAATAAAACACAACGATATTTGATCAGGTGAATCGGTAATAGATACAGAATTTCTGTCTAAATGTCTTTGTAGGTAATTCTAATTTCTTTTTAGCTTAACCCTTAACCGCTATCGTGGGGTGTTTCGGTACCCCAGAAGTCACTTTTTCCTAAATTTCTTTGAAACAGTTATCGTCACCTTTCTAGGGTTCCAGGTATGCTCCTATGCGAATGAGTTGTAATCTCTTATTTACCATGTTTTACAGTTTTAGCAAAAAATATCATTTGGGGTGTCTCAACACCCCACGATAGCAGTTATATTGGACTTTTTTAAAAATAGCGCAACTTTTTCTAAACCATTGTTTGAATTTTATACTGATAATAGCCATTGTCATCTTTTGAATGAATCACAGCTTTTTATTTTAGATTTGTCGTATATGTGTAGGGGATTCACACATTTACATTCGATTTCGGGGATTTTTTATAAGTAGCATTGAATAAGATTGTATTTCCCTTGATTTTTCTACAATATATATATGACTCAAATAGATCTCTTATTTAGTTTAGTTAGATACTTCGTAAAAAAACATGGTGTCAACTTTGTTCGTTATTTTTCTGCCATAATACATAACAATAGTAACAACAATATGACAAAATATCCGACTGATGAACAGTTAGCAAATTTTGTCGCAAACTTTTATGATGATATCAGTGGAAGTGAATGCCCTGTTGAACGTGATGATGATTTGAGTGATGTAGCAAGCGAACATAGTGATCACGATACATCTTCAGAGTTTGAAGTCGAATCTGAAGACGGAAAGTGAAGAAGTTTTGGGTGATGTCAGTACAGGCACAAGTTACTTTTATGGACGAAATTGGTGTAAGTGGTCCAAAAATTCTCCTGCTGTTTCGCGTACCAGATTCTCTAATATAGTGATTCATCCACCAAGAGCAAAGAGTCCAGTAGTAAACACTCCTCCTAGAACACCTTCTGAAGCATGGTCTCTTGTCTTTACGAAAGAAATCCTAAATAAAATATTAGAACATACAAATGCAAGAATTACGGAAACGAGTTTTTCTTATGGACCAACGGCTAGTTATGTGGGACATGTAGACATGATTGAATTGAAAGCTTTTCTGGGACTTCTAACTTTGGCAGGAGTGTTCAAATCAAATTACGAAGATACTAGAAGTCTTGTTGCAACGGATGGTATGGGAAGAGATATTTTTGTAGGTGTTATGTCTGAACAACGGTTTTTGTTTCTTTTGGCAACGCTAAGATTTGACGCTCAAACAACTAGAACGAACAGAATTGACAATGATGATAAGCCCACTGCAATTTCAAAAATTTATGAAATTTTCAATACAAGCTGCACGAGCAGTTTCAGTTGCAGCGAATATGTAGTTGTAAATGAAATGCTTGTTGGATTTCGAGGCGGCTGATCTTTTCGTCTATACATCAAAATAGGGCATAAAGATTATGTGCTTATGTGATTCAAAAACGCATTATCTAATAAATCCAAACAAGCTTTCGGTTCCAACACGTAGTATAATAAAATAAGTTTCTCCAATCGTGAACACAAATCGAAATGTTACAGGAGATAACTGGTTTTCTTCTATAGAGCTATTGAATGAATTGAAATGGGTTGGACAAATGCAGTAGGGCCAGTAATGCAGTGCACTTCATCTAGCTCGGTGGCTTGTGTTTGACAGGTGTCCCCTAGATGGGGTATGTTATGGCGCAGGCAAGTGGCTGGGACATTTCGCAATAAGTTCGGCGACATATTAGCGATGGAAGTGGGTTTAGCATTCGGCGAGACGCTGATGACGCCTGGTAGGCAGAAACTTGAGTCCGTTTTTAATGCTTGTATCCCCCTCATTGCCTTTGTGATTCCAGCAATAAATAAACCATGGGCCTATAATGGAATTCTTTACGGTTGGTTAATTGTTTTTGGCACTTTTGATGTGTCTGATGTTGCATAGGCTTTAAATATTATTTGAGAATTAATTTTACTTTATTGAAAATAGTGTTTTTAGGTTTCCAAATATTATTAGTATCAGTATTTGTTAAGCATGATTTTTTTTTCTAGAAACGAAATACGAAATCTTAAAAACATGACAAAGGAAATTCTTGCTTTAATAATGGTAATTGAATGAGACGGTGCATCTTGGTTTAATTGGTAAAGCAGCGGTGAAAGCCGTTGTTTAAATCCTGAATTATTTATTATGCTCGAATTTCCTGGTTTCCAGCGCATTTCCAGTACGTCTGAGTGCGGTAATCGTAACCTTGACCCATATCGAGCTAAAAATAGGACGCCTGGGATGGGAAATTTTCAGGAAACAATGCACAACATTTACATTTCAGGACATGTACTTACATACATATATATTGTACATGCATAGGCAGACGCGTATTATAATGGGAATATTATGTAAAATGAAAATGCAATTATTCGAGAATTTCGTGTTGAAACTGTGTAGATGACCACATTATCCCGGATCAATTTGCTGTTCGTCTTTTATATTTTAGTCAGGTTAATTTAACTAGGTGTCAGATCATTTTAAACTCAAAATTCTATGTTTGACTATTGGTTTTGATATTGTGTGGTTTACTCATTTAATTTTGCTTGCATGAACACCTGAAAAATATAATTTTTACTTTCGTGAAGCCGTAGGTGTAATGTTTTGATAACGTTATCTTCACATTACCATAGAAGGTAAAAGATTAAAAATTAAATGTGTTCCCAACCGACATTTCATTGCAAAACGTAATAATGTTCAATCCGTTATAGATTTGATGCCACTACAATTCTCGACGGGTGCCATTTCAGTTAAGCGTTCCCTTTAATTAATTTCAACGTCGACGATAATTTAACCGACACGCTAACGTCCACAAACATCAACGTTTTTAATAATTCCCACAAGTCTCCTCTTTGCACGATTCATGAACAATTTCCAAGGACATTACATCGCTAAATTCGGCGCCGCTCGTATTGCTAGCCATCGGTGAAATATAAAGATATACTCACTTGCGGCGGGCATAATATATTCATGGTGTATTCGATCTCTTGCTGAAGATCGGTACTGTCTAGGAGACCCTTGAGTACAACATGGCCGATAAGGTCGTGCCTGGAAAAGCGATCGAAGTCGTATACGGAGAGCTGGATGTAACGGTGTTTCAATTCGTCATACGGAACACTGAAATCAATTAGAAATGTATAAATATTTAAACATCTCACAGGAACAGCTGCATACGTATTCGTTGCTACAAACCTAGTAATTATAAAAAAAAGTCTGGTGTTAAGCAACATTGTTTTATTACAATTGAAAAAGTGAAAGCGTCCAGCGATCCCATTTTGTCAATTATTTAAATAAATGTACAAATTGGTGCAAAATACCAAGAATTTGTGGCTTACCTAAATATAAATGTTTCATTAAAGACTGGATTTAGATTTTTTCTATGAACTTTAGTTTGGTATTTCTTTTTTCTATCCGGTAAGAGGTAGACTTTAACATAAGGATCACTGCTTCCGGAAACATCTTTGATTGGCAGATCCCTCGATTCCAAAACCTAGTAAAAAACATTAAATTATCGTAAACAAAAGTATCGTTATGTACATACATACACATGTTACTTGAACCCAGCGAATAAATAGAAATGTAGACATTCTTTTTGTCTGATAAATAATCCGAATTTTGTCTGGCTTTGTGAATATACAATGGCTTTTTGTGTATGTTTTTTTTATAATTTTGAAAGGTAGTAATAATAACGCATTTCATAAGAATTAAAAAATACTTCCAGTACATGTAATTACAAAAAAAACAAGATTTACAAAGAGCAGACGTATTATTCATAACCAGACACATTGCCGATTATTTCGAGCAAAAAAAATACAACGTTCCTTCCTATTCATTCGTTCGTTGAATTGAAAACTCTACTACTTTAGTTTTCTTGGAAGTACATCTATTTTTTTCTAGAAATTATTTTTTAAACCTGAGGAAAGAACAGGTTTTTTAGAAAACATATTTGGAACATTAAACAGATCCACAGCCCTTGAAAAACCCAAAGCAAATGAAACTTCAAGCACATCAAGTTATGTGATAGGAGAACATAACTGCCATGAAGTTATAAATTTTTTGAAAACTGCGGGTGCAAAGACACTTGTGGACTTCTAAGCTCTTGAATATTTTAAGTACAGTCACAGAAAAAATTAAATGAATTTTGAATTGTTTGTCACAGATAACACTAAACTATTATCCCAACGTATGTCCCAACAAAGGACATATTACCAGATTTAATGACTAAAATATGCTTTGTGTTCACTTAAGAATTTTCAACTAATCCTCCATCAGGTATGCACTTTATTCGGTATTTCCAAATTTAAACTAAATCTTTTATGAATACATTTTTAGATTTGGATACTGAAACAAACGCCTTGTTACTACTGTTGCATATGTTGCCACCAACTGCCAGAGGACGAGGTGGTATTAAAAGAACGTCTATACAGGAAGCAGCAGATAAATTGATTATTTTTCATCATGTAAGTTACCACCTTAATAAATATGTTTGTTTCAACTATTGTATTTCAGATATCTTTTCCGTTAGAAGATGGTGTAAGGAAAAAAAGATCGACCCAGCCAGTCCTGTTAGCAGTTGGTTCATCAAAACCTGTTATTGTGGATTATTATAGAGTTTTAGATGATATTTTGATACCCACTGAAGCATAGAGCACCAATTGCATTGGTAAACCATATGGCGAAATAAAATTTCTGATAACAAAATTGTTTTAGGACCAGAAAGAAAAGTTGTCAAAATGTAACTGTTCAGAAATGGCTTTCCAGTATCAATTGCAATATTTCTGAAGTTGGTTACATTTTAATAATATTGAGTATAAAAACGGATTCTTTATTGTAACTAACATAGGGGGTGGTATAAATTTTCCAAAATTTTCTCAAATAAAGCATATATCTAATCACTGATCAAAAAATCTTGGAAGATATTGAACGTGAAATAACACTGATATGTTAGATTTATTCGATTCGTTAATGAAATCACAACAAACACGAAGAAGATATCACTGATGCACATAAATCTTTAATTAATTTTACAGACTAAAGCATCATTATTCATATTTGATTTCTGGAATCTTCATAGTAATGTGTAAAGTTCTTAAAACAAAAGTAACTATCTTTAATGTTAATGTTAATGTTACTTACAATTAGTCTATTATAAAGCCCGTTAGAGATACATACTCCTAGAAGTTTCTATCAAATTAATCGAGTTTTATTTATGTAAAATTAAAATGAATCCGTTTAGATTTAATTGCATTAACCAGTACTTCAGCTTATATGGTGAATTTTAGATAATGTAAAATACTGACCTTGACTACGAGTCCTTCAACATCCTTATCGTATCTCAAGGCGAAGTGTAACTTTCCACAGTATTCCATTTCCGGACCCGCGCTGTCAGTTGAGGATTGTCTCACGAGATCCTTCTTGTAAAGTTCCGGCTATACAAATAGAAAAGCACTTACATAGATGGATTGCCCGAAATGGAAGGAGAATTTGATATTCTTTTACCATAAAAAGCTCAGACAAGCTAAATTTATATATTTTGTTTGATCGATTTTAACATTTAACATTTATATATGTGTCGTATTAGTATAGTTATGCTGACTGCGCGGTTATTTGAAATAAAACACGTGTATAATGAATATGCAACTTGAATGCTTTATTTGTTGCATAAAGAAAAGAAGTTTAAACAATATTCTTTATAGTGGAACGTTGGAAAGAAGCGTTGTTTCTAACATATTAAATTGTTTATTAGGCCATCATAAAATGATTTTTTTATTATGAATAATTTTCAAACACTACTTTTCAGATACAAAAAAAAGTAAATGGGGTATTTAGAAAATATTAATAATGTTCTTAAAACACTGCTAAAGCTTTCCTCATAAGCTTCGTGGATTTTTACTACTATGAGTAAGTTCTAGCAGACAGGGTTAATACTTAAAATGTTAAGTGAAAATTCCAACTAATCATATAAATTATATAAACGATTGTTAATACCTTTGTAATTATTAAATATCATCTGGTTTTTTATAGAAATGTGTGTTGTATTATCTATATTTAGGTAAAGAATTTTCAATTAATAATTTTTTTAACTAAGCAGGCTTTGAAATCGTTGTAATGTAATTAGCTAGATACATTTACTGTTAGAAGTTAAGCAGAAGAGAACGTCTAACTTAAAACAAAAGTTTAATTGAGTCGTAATGTCTAGGGACTTGTTATACAAACTTCAGCTAAGCTGTCAAACTTCGTGTATTCATTCGTACATCTGATATACACATACAGATTATTACATATGCATATCAATGATGTTAGCGTGTTACAAATGCCACGAAACGTGAAATTATCTATATTTAAAAGAAAAATAATTACAAATCTCCAAGGTTCTAGCTTTTATGCGCGTGTTTTGGGAAGGTGACTGACTTCTGTTGCTTTTGAAAAATAAAACAACGATTGTCATCCTGTGTATTTGTGTGTGTGTGTGTGTTAGTGTGTAGAATGCTAAAAAATATTTACAATGAATCATAAAATTTATTGAATCTTGAAATGTTTTTTTAAATTAAAGTTTAAGTTAAAACTAGTGTATGACAGTTTATGGTGAATGATTCAAGAATATATTGACAAATTCCGCGAAACAGGGGACAACACAACGTATTGAAAGTATCGTAGGTGTTGAGAAACGAATAACTCGGTCACATAAGAAGTTTATTCCAAAGGTTAAGCACAACTTTTTTTTACATGGAACATCTGTGATAATACTTAAAGGAGAATTAATGAAAACGCCCTTGTTAAAAAAAATAGATACTGCTGTTTCGCCCAGAATATTGGTCCAATATTCTTTAATGTTACTGCAAATGCAGAAAGTAATCTATCACTATCATTTTTAAATCAATTATATGATGATGGATTCCGTTAACGGTTTTTCTAACGACATAATCCAACAGCCCTTAAAAAAGGAAAGCAATGGAATTATTCCATTACTTGCTTGAGAATATCGTGGTGGATTTTCTTTCACGATCCTTAGGATTAGGAATTATTTCTGCACTTACAATAGGATATTTACAATTTCTTTCTTACAATAGCAAGACTTAACAAAATATAAGGATTATCTTCACTAACATGAAACAGAGAGTGATATTGAAACTGAAGGAGCTCATTTTAAACATTTGTAGTAATTGCTTTTATTTTGCTTTTATTTATCAAACCAATTATATTCTCGTATGTGAAACGCACAATTCACTTGCGTATTCTGCCAGCTTAGGTTTGAAATATTTTATGACTTGGTAAGTTACAAATGAAATAACGTATAAGGTCGATACTACACTCTTAAAGATCTTCAACAAAGATATATTAACAAACACACTGTATCGGATTACGCCTCACCTCACAATAAATTGATTAATTCGGGACACGTGTTTCTTAAATACGTAGATTCCCGAGGAGTGAGCTTATACAGTGTATTTAACCATTAATTAGATTGTTGCGGTTCGGCGAGCGTGACAAAGTACGCTTAATGAACCGGATGATTGAGTAGTATAGATAGACATAGATTATAAGCCGGAAATTAGTGTTATTCAAGTGGTGTTCTATGTGGTGCATATCTCTCTTTCGTAGATTCTGCCGGGGATGGCCGAAATACGTATCTAGAGTTCTTCACTTATGAAGTGGAGAGGGTATTTTTCTTTCTCTGTCTATTATTTTATATCCTGTATTAATTGTTGCAGGTTAATCATAGATAATGCTAAATTACCATTCCAATTGATACTTGATGGGATTAATCCATTTTGACATTGTCTAAATATTAATAAAAAAAAATATGCCCGATGAAAATACAATTTATTCATAAAGAATGGGTATTGCACGTGATATAGCAAATTAATTATGCAATAATCCTTTTCCAGGTACCTGCTCGTAATCTATGTTTTCAATTGTTTCTGAGATATCTTTTTCAATCTCTCATATATGACCAACACAACACAGCTAACCCGCAAAACGGGGCTACAAATCAACAATAAACAGTACAAACATTTATCTCACTGAATTTACAAAACGTTTTACGGTTTAAACAATGGTCATTACCTCTCGATTTAATTGTATACTAAGATGCGTAAATCAAGGAAAACCTAATTTTGATCGAATATTGTGTGCTATTTTGAATAATTTCTGATGACATTTATATAAAAAATGTATAAAAATATATGTAAAAAATGTAGATATAGTTTATTTATATGAAATAAAGGCGCTAATTATAAAGCCAATAAATTATAAATAAATTATTTATAATTTTGGACTCTGTGGACTGTAAAGTAATCATTAGGAGTTGCAATCCATCATTTACGAACCTTTATATGTACGAGGTGTGTAAATTAAGTATTGAGACTGAAATTTTTAAATATTTTTATTTGAATATAATTACAATTGAACGTTGTCTCCCTCAAAATAGCTCCCTTGGGAAGCCACACAGCGTTGGAGACGGTTCTTCCATTCCTCATAGCACTGCTGGAACTCGGATATTGGAATCGCCTTTAGCTGGTCGGTTACAGATGTTTGAATGATTTCGAGTGTCCCAAAATGATGTACCTTCAGATAAATTTTCAATCTTGGGACGAGGAAAAAGTCACAAGGACTCAAGTCAGGTGAATAAGGAGGCAGAGGAGCCAAAGAAATATTTTTATTGACCAAAAACCCGTTTATGGAAATTGCCGTGTGACAAGGCGCATTATCATGATGCAGGATCCAATCGTTCTTGATGTTTGGTCTCACACGCATGACCCTTTTTCGGAGTCTTTCGAAAACCTCTCGGTAGAAATGTTAATTAACTGTCCGACCTTGCGGCACGAACTCTTTGTAAACGATTCGCTGGCTATCAAAGAAACAAATTTGATCTTTGATTTGCTCATTCTTGTTTTCTTGGGCTTTGGAGAGCCTGAAGTGTGGCATTCCATGCTCTGGCGTTTGGTTCCGGGGCATACTCGAACACCCAACTCTCATCACCAGTAATGACACGTTCCAAAAAATGTTCATTATTTTCAATCGATTCCAAAAGTCAAGGCACCTTTCTCTCCTGATGTCTCTTTGTTCCTGCGAAAGGTTTTCGGGGCAGGTCTTTCTCGTTCCCAATTCATTGGTCAAAATTTGATGAACGGTGGTGTGAGACAAATACAACTGTTCCCCGATCATTTTGACCGTCAACCGACGATATGAACACACGAGATCGCGGATTCTGTCTGCATTGATATCGGTTTTTGCAGTTGAAGGCCTTCCGCGGCGTGGCTCATCTCCCATCGACCCTCTCCCTTCTGTAAATGCCTTAAACAACCGAAAAACCTGGGCTTTTGACAACACACTTTGCCCAAGTCTGAAGCAAAACATGATAGCACGTCGTTGCTCGAAATTAATGTCTTTCATTTGTAGAATGTGCTACGATAATTGGATTCACGGAGAAAACGACAACGGACAACCAAATAACCTGATCGAGTTCTAACTTGCACTGAACGCGTATTACAATGTCCACTTGTCGCCCCTCCATGTCCCGTACTTTCCGTGTTGCCATATCAAACGCTACGTTGTCAGTCACATTGCTTAATTTACCTCGTATGTGTGTATTGTAAGGTGTAATTGTGATATGTTCTCGCAAATACATTAGTTCCCGCCAACTGTAATGTCCAGTAATTAATTTCATGTTATATGCATTGGAAACCCTGGAGCATTTATGAAATTAAAGCAAAGAATGTATGAAACAGAGTACCTAAAAGGAAAAGTAAACCTTTATAGGTCTTTTACTATGTGAATATTATAACATTTGCTTGCTTTCAGTCTATAATGGCAAAAAGTTCTATGTAAATGAAGTTTTTCTTTCTCTAATAGCATATTAATTAGAGGGAATATACCTACATATATAGGTGCAAAAAGAGTTCTTGAATATAAGAAACACATGTGAACATGTAAACTAAGATATTTTTTTAAATTTAGATATCGCGATAGAGCGGAAAATATGATATTGATTATTTATTTTTATTAATATGCGGTGTGAGACCTAGGAAATTTGCTGAGTGGGGTTGCAAGAACCGGATCTGGGTCAAACAATGTTTACAATATTTATTAATGATATCTGCGGAGTATTTTTGTGTTTGTGCTTGGTATATATAGGTGGATGACCAACAGATTTTCCATGCTAATTTTGGTTGATTAAGTAATAACCCCAAAAAGGGATTTCTTTTATGCACACGAATAAACTAACCCATAAAGTAAATGATGATACCTAGCACGTGTCTACTGGAAGAATATTTGTTTCTATTCTTAGGCTTAACTATAGACAGTCAGTTACTTTTATAAATAAAGAAAAGCTAAATCCTAACCATTTTAGTCTTAGGTATCTTTAACGATAATTACATAGCTTTCTAAAAATGTGCTAATGAATTAATTTGTTTAAATATATTGTTAACTTCATATTTTATTTATTTTGTTCATCCCATCGCTGCTCCTTTTAATTTATATTTAAATCTATGTTTATGTTTACTACAATTCTTTTAGTTACATTTATTACAGATGGTTAATTTGTCATTGTGCACTCATTAATTCCGTGAGAATTAAAGTATTTAAAAAAATGAAAAAAAAATCTGCTACAATATTTTGTGTTCTTTCCAATCAGGTAAGATTGATGCTGTACTTTGAAAAACAAAAGAGAATCGAATGGATTTTGTAAATTGAACACTCTGTATTTTTCTGTGCATTTAGATAGGTTATTAAATTCTGAAAACAGTGTCGATTTTATTTCTGTTCTTTAGGCAATAAATAACATCATAACAAAAAAAAACAGAAATTACAAAAGTAGCCTGTAAATTTATTGCAAAAAAACATAAAGTATTGCAAATATTGCTGCAGAAATTGTTCAAAATGTCCCTCCATTTATCGACCTGTCCACCTGTTTCGCGTAAAACAATTTAGATTCGCCCTAAAATACGCCAAAATGTGTATTTCATCATTTTGTTCCGCGACATCCTGATTTCTGTTCCTGTTTCTCACGTTTTATATTTTTATTTAACTTCCATATTGTGCTAATGAATCGTGTAAGTGTGAAAACGCCTCTGATCACGGTACCGATTAACTGCTTGTCGGCAGTGATCGTTTAACGAATAATAGCAGCGTAATTATATCTGCTCTCTCGGCATCTCTAAAAGCCATTTTTAAATATTTAATCTACTAAAACTAACAGTAAATGATTGACTAATAGCTAAGCTATTACTTCCAGAGATGTGCAAACTAGGGTTTCACGGGCGAGAAGCAGCACGAGTCCCTTCCCATACAATGCTAAACGTTATAGTGGGACTAGTTAGTTCGGGATTCCGGAGCTAGCTCGGTCCGTTGTACACCGTAGGCGAAATTAATGCATACATAATACATGCGCCTGGCGTATTGCGTTTTACTTGAGACAATGATCTGACTAGAATTCTTTCTCTTCTGAAAAATAATTTACAGGAACACTTTGTATTTTATTATCTTGATAGAAGAACACAATTTAAAAAGATTAGATAGGATACAATGATTCTCTTTATTTTCTTTATTCGCGCTTTTATATTAAGTACTTCAATTACACTAATGTTAGAAATAATATGACGAAAACTTTGAGACACGTGTTCAAGTAAAAAAGGCACTTTTTATTTCGATTTTATTGCTGGTTATAAAAATAGTGTATAAGTGGGTATTTGAAGATCGGAATTAATTTTAAAATCTAGGAAAATAACGAAACGCAGGGACTTCAAGCGCGTGCATTTATACGCGCATATGTGTACATTTCAATGTATTGATGTAGCTTGGATGCATTATCTTCCCCAGGCCTCGATTGAGACACCATGACGTCCCTCCAATGTATCGTGGCCTCGGTGAGCTAGCTCGCATAAACCCTAGTGCAAACTGATTTCCAAAGCCTGCTTCTGTAAGTTGCGTTTTTGTTATTATAATGTTATTTACCGCCTAAATAAAAGCAACGTCGTATTCAGAATTTAATATTTATTGTATTATTTATCTAAATATGCAGAAAAATACAGGGAGTTTAATTTAATGAATGATGCTTTGATCATTCGCCCCTCTTTTGGTTTTGAAAGTACAGGATTCTAAAGAGCACAAAATATTTTAGCAATCTATTTTTGAAATTTTTAAATACTTTGATTCGAAATGTATAGCCGTGTAATTGGGTGTGTTGGAATAGTAAAGTTACTATCTTGAGTAGAGTCTTACGATGTATGTAGGTTAGGTATAGGATACGGTGGTTTAAAATAAATTTAAGTTAAAAATACCCCTTACTACCTTGTTGAGTAAATAACTCGGTATACGCATATCGGCAACTAAGTTGCCATCCTCAGCAGAAAACCACAAAGGAAAAAAGTAATGTCAGGCGTAGCACTCCGAGAACAATCCTGCTCTTAGACCGCCACTATTAGGGAATACATGTTTATCCGTAATATACTAATTGCATCGTTGTATTTGTATATGCTTGGTTTTTTTTCATGATCGCAAATATAATAACCGTTGCTTGTCGTTCACGGTTACAATAATTATCCAATATAAATAACTTTGCCGGCATCGTAGACAACTGACAGATTGTGCGTGGACCGATCGTTGCCGATCGTTGCACGATGTTTAACGACTAATTGTAAGCAATATATTAGGACATTGGTTGTAAGCGCAGACTCAATGTTGTATATGTTTATGCCTGTGATATTCATAATCCAGAGTATATTGCTTGTAAAAATAGATATGGAAGTATTTATGTTATTATATGGCAGGTGTATACAAATTTATAGCGAATGCAATATTCTTAAATTTTTTGAGGTTATTGATTTAGGTAATGCAGGTTTATCCGTAAGAGAATAATTGCATCGTTGTATTTGTATATACTTTGTATTTTCATAATCCGAATATATTAACCCTTGCTTGTCGTTTATCGTTATGTCATTGTAACTAATTTTTACTGGTCCCAATCAATTAGTATTAATAAGCCGATCGTTGCACGATGATTAACGATTAAGTAGTATATAGTAGAGGTTAAAAAGCGGTAAAAAGCAATGTTGATAGTGGCGGTCTAAGAGCAGGATTGTTTTCGGAGTGCTTTTCTGCTGAGGATGACAACTTAGTTGCTGAAATGCGTATACAGAGTTCTTTACTCAAAGTGTGTTTTTAACTTAAATCTTACGAATCTAATTTTATGGCCAAAGGAAATTTAAAATATAAAGATTTCAGAAATAAATGCCCCTCAACAGGCTTTCTATTTCTTTTTTAATAATTTGAAATTTATTGATATTTCCTGCTATTCTTTTGTACACCTCGATGTCAAGCCAGAAGCTATTTCTACTTCAATGGCAGTGCAACAAATTGACATTACTTTTAGGTGTAATAAGTTCCTAGAGTTTCTTCTAGGTTCAAATTACTTTATCTGCCCGAGTTTTCACCGAGCAAATCGATTCAGCTGATATAGAAATTGTAAGGTTTTATACATCTTGTAATATAGTCTACGATATGATTTTCAGAAGATATGTGCATATATATATATACTAAAATGAATAGAAAATAAATATAAAATACAGATCCAGTAATTATAAAATTAATTTGTCTATTACTGTTCTGTTATATTACTAAACTGTTATACGTTATAAATGTATGGGAATATGGAACGACGGATCCTAGATTTCTCAAACGAAATTAATTAGTTTAACTCGTCTACAAATGTTTATTTAGAGATGTTTAAACGTCGGCTATATTACGTAGCAATGCATGATGTATAAAGCATAATTTGGCGATAGTAATACGTTACTTGTGTAGAGCAATGCAAAGAAAACTGCATCGGTACAAGGCATGTAAACCAAAATAGAAAATTTGGTTTAAATCGGATATATTTTGGTTCTTAACTTAGGGACAAATGATTGCTATGTAAGAAATTTGGATGGAAAATTTGTCGTATTTGTAACCGCAGCGTTTTGAAACACAACTTCCCATTATTTTATTTTTTTGATAGCAAATATTGAAAATTGTTTTATGGTCATTTTAATACAATCTTATATAGAGCCTTGAAAGTTGGAGAAAAGAGGAATTTTCAGTTTTAAATCCATTTAATGCCGCTTCTCTGTCCCGCTATAAGTAACACCCAATTAACCGCGTTTTTTATTACTAGGTTGCTTATATTACAAAAAATAGCTTTTTCAACTTTACTTCTCAACTTCATTTATCACGTTATATTTATGCTTTAATTTCTTTTGAGATGAATGTACAGTTATTAGGGGAAAAAGAAATCATTTGCAACTTCCTAACGAGAAATTCCTGGCTTTTTGATTTCGTTATGTTCATTTTGATATTGCTATTTCCTTATGCCAACCTATTTCATCACAGCCGTATTAAAGCATTGTAAATAAGCATTTCTACCGGAATTTCATATTTCCCAGTATTTTATAGTTATTGAAATTTTCTATGATATCACCATTAAAACGTGAATAAAATGTTTATAGGGAAATATTGAAATCTGATCTTTATGTATAGTTAAAGGTCAAACATTCATTGAAATGTTGCCAGAATTTAGTCCTTTAGTCTTAGAATTAGTTTTTGTTGAGTGCTCATTGATCTGTATTTTTGCTTAAGATTTAAGCAAATAATTGAACACGGTGTTAAAAAATGTGTCACAAACATTAAGGGGGGAATAGTGTGGTACAAAATATGCCGAAAAGGCTTTATGAAAACGGGTCCACAAATGTATGGTTTCGGTTAGTTAAGTTGGTTTATTCCTTTTTGTAGTATTTATGATTTTTTCAGATCTCTTTAGTTCTTTCTTCTTTTTAAATAAGACTGCACCAAAGATGCATGATACTGGTTCATTTGGGAAACAGTCCCATGATTCCTGGAGACCAAGGTCGTGTGCGCCCTTAAGGTAGAAAAGGCAATTTTAACACGAGTAGAGGAGAGTCCTGAGGCGAGTGTGCGAAGAATGTCAGCTGAGGCAGAAATTAGTGCTCCCCTTGTTTAGGGAATCTTCCACGAGCAGCAGGTTTACCGGTACCATGTATAAGGCTCTAAATGCAACTGATCATGAAGCATGTTTGTTTTTCATTACTGGTTTCTAAGCAATGATGCTGAGAACTTCAATATTCTTTTTATTGATGAGGCCGGGTTTACACGCAAGGAGTTTCTGGTTTCTACAATACACATGTGTGGGCCGACGAAAATGCTATTATGGAATCCAGACATCAAATACGTTTTTCATTGAACATTTAGATGGGTGCTTTGGGCGACAGGTTACTAGGTCCGATTGTTTTACCAAACCGATGCACAGGTGCTGCTAACCTAAACTTTCTGCAAAACACGCTGGGCGATCTTTTAGACGAGATTTCTTTGAATCAAGGTCAGCAAGGATGGTATTGCGATGCAACTTCTAATTCCCATTGGAGAACATTTACAAGGAACTTTTGTATGAAGATGGGTAGGAAGGACCGGGCGTGTATCATCGCAAGATCGCCCGATCTAAATACCCTTGATTTCTTGATGTTGTAAATGGCCCGGAGGAACTGCAGCAACGAGTAGATGAAGAGTGCCACCGAATGTGAGAATTTTCGATAGAGTTCGTAGGTCCTTGTCGTGGCTGCCGTGAAATGGAAGGAGGGCACTTTGAACATTTCATTTGACTCTTTGCCTTTGTTTGTTCATAAATTACATTGCTTGTTTCTTTGTACATAATAAAAAGTGGTGTGAACGCAAAATGTTTCGCATCTCCGAAACCGTCCAAACTGTCCAAACCTTTCTTTTACGTATATTTTGGGCCATACTATCCAGCGTTAAAGTTAGCGACACTTGTTACACCCTGTATACTAATCTTATTTCCGAAAAGAAAACTACTCTAATTTTACTTTACTTCATGTTATGCTTATTGCATTTTGATGGATGTTTAGCATAAATGAGAGAACACGCTTAGATTTTGGTGGTTTATATTAGTAAATATGAAGATATGTATACAAAGTGAGCACAGAGACGTATGTCCTTACCTTAATGAGACCAACAATGCTGCTATCGCTCTTGTGCTCCAAGCTACATATACTAAATTGGATTGTTGATGGTATATCGAGTCGGTGCGACAGTTGCCGTTGGAAGGTTTGGTGCCTAGTAGGAACAATTGGGAGCGTAGTTTGCCGCAACACCTGAAACAATATACAGGAAATGTCACCGTGCACTACAAGGAACCATATCTGGAGTTTACGTCCCAACAATCTTAATATGTAATATGAAACGAGCAATTGTTGCTGCATTCGCATGTACTTCCGCAGGAAATTAAACTGCTGACAGTAATTAGCAGTTTCTTAGAAATAAATATTGTAAAGAAGTATTAGAACAATAATTAGGGATAATTATTATTTATTATAAAAATATTTTGTTTGGACAATATCTTGGGGTAGTAAGTTAAAAAGATAGAGTGGACACAATAAGGCAAGGATTATAATGTTATATGTGGACGTAGCACATGATACTTGAACATGAACTTATGTGTCTTGAAATAGTAAAATCACTGATATGTCTTCACAAGATTATCACATCGCCAGTGTTATTCTACTTAGGATGAGATTTATTTATTATAGAGTGGTAACAGGATTATGTGCTACATTCACCGAACAGTAAAAACGTTATTAGATGTAATGGAGAGACATAGATACCAGAGAAAAATAAAACGCTTCAATGATACTAGCGATATTAGCTAAATGTTATGCTGAAGAATGATTTTTTATGATAATATCTCAACACATATTACAAATGTAATTGATTTTCTGTCTGTATGTTTGTCCCCTCTTCATGTCTAAGCCACTGAACTGAGTTCGATGAAACTCGCCGGATAGCTTTATGATGGTCCAAATTTGGATGTAAGCTATTCGAGGTTTCGATTTTCACGGTGGAGAGGGGGACAATTTGAAGGGCATTTATTTTCGTCGAATTGGCGTGCTAGTAGGGGCAATTCGAGACAAGTATCTTTTATGACGCTTCAGTACTTCGAAAAGTTGTTCAGAATATGATGTGTTTAATTATGAAACTTTACTTTCTTTTTGTTGCGTATGATATATAATGGTTTTCCATTTAATCTTATATTTGTAATTTTTAAAATGTGATCAAGGTATAGCTAAAACAGCCCCGCGCCAAGTGCAATCGGCTCCATGGTACAAATTTCTAATGAGTGCCTTAGGGGAATATGGCTTATGGGTTGTCAACACTATGCTAAACAAAACATCATGTATTGAGAAACAAATTAATTTAAAGTAAATATACCAGAAGAGGAGAGAAATAATATTTTATTTTAATTATTTATTAAGATTAAGTGACATTCACACATTAAACCTATTTGAACGTAACTATGTTTGATCACTCTAACCAAGCACACACCATACATATAACAAACAAATACATAAATTGAATATAAACAAAATGATCTTAACATTCGGTAAGAGTTGAAATAAAGAAATTGAACCTTTCGGGCTTTGTTTTTAGCAAGTTTATTTATAAGTAAATCCATTTTTAATTTTTATAAAATATCAATCTCAGTAGAAATAATTGCAAGATTTGTCAATCTCCCTTGAACCATAATAGATCTCAGGTAATTTTTAATTATTTTCAGTTTTGAAAATGATCTTTCTGCTGTAGCACTGATACTGGAATTAATAAAATGTGTAATGATAGGAAAGGAGTGAGTTAAATTGTTGACAAGGATATAGCTTAGAGTATCGACGGGCAATATTACATTTTCTCCTAAATTTTGCAATTACTTTAATTCATGTTTAAGTTCTATACCATTTATGGCGCTTTCATTTTTATCAATTACTGCATCAGTTTTTAACATAAATTGACGATAATATTTATTGAACCCAGAAATATTCCACAAAAATTTAAAAGCTTCTGAATGGGAAGATAACAGCTCAAACCTTTCGCAATATCTAACATTAAAAAAAAACAATTTACTTTAAAGTCCACCTTTTTGTTCTGTATAGGTTGGTCTTGGCTTTCGTAAGAAAATTTATTTTTTGATTTTTCGAGGTCTTAGCGTTTCTTGGCTTTTAAATCTTGTATCATCATCCAAAGATCTCAGTTAGATAGTTCTTTACTTTCCGTGGACATATCATTGAAACCTCTCTCCGTCCTATATTCTTTCAAAATGTTTAGTTTGAAGAATATTCCTAGCAATATTAAATTATAATGGGGTTGTTGCATCTATCCGGCTCGACCACCTCGTGTCTGACAAAGCTTTCAATGTTAAATTTGAAACATGGCTTTTTAAAACAGCCCGACGATTAATTGAAACGGAAAAAGATGTGAAGCTCTTGAACAATCGAAAAAAAAAATTGTACTGACTAAATTGGTGTTCGCAACATGGCCGCACGACATTTGCGCGTTAGCCAGAGCAGAAACCAAACAAGATGAAATTTTGAAGTAGGTTCTTTATCAGTTATCTCGGTAAAAATTTGTGCTATATTATTTCAGTGAAATTAACTCCAGCTTTTTTTATTTCGAACGCTATCCTAGCCAGTTATTTTATATTTTGATTTCATCAGACATGAAAATAATATGCATACGTTGGACGAGACAGTCCATTTACCGCGATACATTGAAATATGAAATAATCAAAATTAAATTGTTAGTTTTATGGAAAGCGTCGCACCGCTTTAGTTATACACGAAGTATGTATGTCTATTTAATAACGAAACCACGAACACATCTGAACTGGCATCACAAAGAGCAACCGCTCTACGACCGAAGTGCAGTTAATTGTAAGTCGCCTTTTTGCTTGCTTGTGATTTATGTGGTGTCTCGGAATAATACTAAGTTCCAAAATTAAATAACGTTCCAATTTGAAATTTTTAGAAAAATTGAAACACCAATAGAATCTTTTAAAATGCTTACTACGGCTTACGGACATGATCGCATGTCTCGTACACATGTGTTTCTGTGTAACAAAAGATTTAAAGAGGAACACGAGAATGTGCTACACGATCAACGCCCGAGATCCCAAGAAAATGTTGAAAGAAAACAGCGTCTTCGCTAAGAATGGAAACCCGGTCAAAATTCAAAGCTTTCATCGTGTTTTTCGACATTAAGGGTGTGATTTTGGCAGAATGGGTTGCAGATGGCATAACAGTTAACCAGCGTTATATTAAGGAAGTCGAGAGGTTCATGAAAAAAGGGCTTGAACGTGAAAAAAATGGTTTCATTCCTCATCAGGACAATGCGCCTGCTCACACAGTACCTTCTGTGAAGCATTTTTAACCGACAAACACATTATTACGCTTGAAAATCTTCTATATTTCCCCGTCTTACCACCATGCGACTTCTATCTTTTAGCTCTGCAAATTGGCAAAATGCACGAACCGGTAAAAACCGTATACAAAAGATTCGTCAATTTGAAGGCGTCTTCGGAAATGTATTTTCTACAGCTACACCCTACACCCACGATAAATTTCAGCACATACCACACAACAATGAATATTCGCCTCTGCACATATATTTTTTTCATGTGATTTTCTTTTTAGGAAAATCCGTAAACAACAAACAAGAAACTGGCAATGTAGGTTATTTTTTCACATTTCTCTTTCCGTAATTTATTTGACATGTTGCAGACTTCTTTACCCGGAACAAGCTCTAAGAGGTTTTTGTCGCTTATTTATTATTATTATGTAGAATTTTTGGAATCGCTTCAGGGTATTTTACAAAATAAAGGTTTATTTGTTATAATAATATTATTTTGTAATAAAGTAATTTGTAACAATTGGGAGTAGTTTCAGTAAATTACAAATTCAAATGGTGCGCACAAGTAGTTGCGAATTGGTTTATGACATAATTTAAATCAGCATTATTTAGAATTTTAGCCTCCGTGTAAATCGTGTATAATTTTAACAAACGACTCTGAAACATTAAACTCGAAAATACTCCTAGATCTTATATTATTGATAAAGGCAAATATCTTTTGCTGATTGCTGCAAATACTATTCTCTACTAAAGGATTTGGGTGTTCCATTCGACGCACATCTTCGCACATCTATCTTTTGCTGACGTCATTAATTGCATGACATTAACTGCACCCAGGAACCTTGAATTCCTTATAAGAAGCTGTCGAAATTTCGAAGACCCACACACATTGAAAACCTTGCATTATGTTTCGGTAAGAAGTGGACTTGAGTATAGTTGTCTGATATGGTTTCCACACTATGTCTATCAAAAGTTAGCTATGGAGAAAATACAAGGACGTTTTTTTAAATTTCTAACGTATAAAATTGACGGAACTTAGCCAGCTCGGAACACGGATTAATGCCTATTAATAGATGCTCACAGTTTTCAAAGCTTGTGTGACCGTAGAAACCTATACAGCAGTAATTTTCTCCTTAAAGTATTGCAGAATAAAGTTCATTGTCCTCAGCTCTTGTGTCTACTTGACTTTAATCTGCCATCCAATAATGTTCGTTTTGTTAATAAATTTAGGTTGCCTAAGGCTAGAACCAATGTAATGTTCAGATCTCCTGTGTATCAAATGGTAACAACCTTCAATAACTTATTTAATGAACTATAGGATAATAAGATTTGTTTAGTTTTAGTTTTGGTTTTTATTTGAACACATTTACTTACAGAACACTTTTAAGTTAATTATAAATACAAATTTTAGTTTTTAATCCACCTCTCCTGTAAATGGCAGTAATGCTGTTGGGCTAATAAACCATTATTATTAGTATATGGAAACAGTAACAAGAATTTTTGGAACTATGTGTATGTATAAGATAATTATATTCGTTAAATGTTATACGATATTTAGCCCAATTGCTTTCTTACTATAAAATAACCAATTTTAGTATCTTTACACGATTATTAAGTTTCCTTAAAAATATTTTGTGTTTGTCTAAACAGAATACTAAATAATAAATAATACTACTTCTATTCATCTTTTACATAAAGGAATTACTACAAAATACATACATAATACAATACATATGTAAAATATGGAATAAACCCAATTTAATTCGATAGAAATAAAATGTGTTTTTCTATTTATAGCTACTCAGTCTTCTTTTAGTAGATTATAGTAAATTTCCATTTGATTGATACCGTATATGTATAAGGAAAATATGATATTATGCACGAAATAGAGAGAGTCGCCATCTGGAAGAGAGTAGCCTAGACTATTATTTAATCCGGGCCAGTGTGTACACCAATGATCCATTCTACTTCCTTATCGATGATGGATATTTTTCCATAACAACTTTTCTTGGAGTAAAATGACTACTGCAAGAAATATATTCCCTTGGCCTATGTAATTGCGTATTCTTTACGCGAGTAGAAATTCTGATAATAAATCTGTTCGTTTTAAGAAAATACCGTTAAAAATATTCTTTCTCAATCTGAAAATCTGTTTCTGCGCGTGCGATGGCCTATTTACAATCAGTGAAGGCCGTCTGGAACAATCTATTACACGGCGTCTGGAATGCGAAAAGAAAAGGTTTTTATTGCGCCGCACTTTTATCTCCGTAAACTAACATGGTGTAACTATATCGATTTTGCTTAAAGGGTCAGTACTTAATTATGGGGGAATAAATTGGAAAAATATCTAATGGAATAATTGCATCTTATGACATCGACTCCGTTTATCCATTTATCAGTAGATAAATATATGAATAATAGATAGATAAATAGAAATTTTAGCCCCCGATACTTCCTGATGTACAAGTGTCTTCTTTTCAAACGCACCGCCCTCAATTAATTAGGTTAGGACTGAATTTGAAATTAATGTCCTCTTTCAATTGGGTGCAATAATAGAAAATGCTTTTTCTTTTATACCTATGCTGGAATTAAATATGTTATTTTGATGAAAGAGCAATTAGTCATAAATAATAAAATATAACCCAAATCATTATCCAGAAATAAATACAATACATCAAAAACAGGTAAAGATAGATTATCTTCTAGTTGTGTGCCAGTGTAAAGTCGTAGGTCGTATATTGAAGTAAACTGCGAACGCTTTCAAT
This sequence comes from Osmoderma eremita, assembly GCA_031763485.1. Lineage (NCBI taxonomy): Eukaryota > Metazoa > Arthropoda > Insecta > Coleoptera > Scarabaeidae > Osmoderma > Osmoderma eremita. Next base: position 32,350 of record JARFOC010038336.1, on the reverse strand, counting down.
TTACTGGGGTGCGCTATCTTCGATATTAAAGGTAAAGTAAGTTGGCGACGTTCACTCGCAGCAGTGTCGTTAGTTTCTGAATCCCATTTCATTTGGATTAATCATTTTACCGATGATGCCATATAAAATAGCAAGCATTAGTTGCCTTCAGACTACAGTTTGTAAATTATGACTTTATACTGTTCCAACATCGCTGGTGATAGAACTAAGTTTAAGTTAACGGATACAATTTATGGACCAACAAGATTATGAGTTATTCGTTTTCGAAGTTGTTACGTCTGTTATTTTGAAAACGTATCGGATTGGTTTAATTATAGAAAAATGTTAATTGTTTTTGACTGACTAATAAACGAAGCCGAACTATTATTTCAAAAATACTTAAGATTTTTAGCTCTTATCGCCCTAAAGCTTTTATTTGAAACATTTCTGAAAAAAGGTATCAGGAGAATAACAGTAATAATCAGAGAGTGGAATATATGCGTTCGCATAATGCATATTTCAGCAAGATTGGTTAAATGCATATACAAAATAGAATAAAGCACATTTCTGCAATTTTTTCGGTTATTAGGAACAATAATTTACTTATTTAGGGAATTGTAGGTAATGAAAAAGCCGATGAGCTAGCGAAGAAAGAATCATCGTCATCAAACGTGTGCCCAGAAGCTGTCCTGGGAGTGTCTAAAAACTCCAAAAATGGGTCCAAGCGCAACACAAAGAATACTAGAAAAATAGAACCAGCCAAGGCCATGGCAAAACCTTATTAAGGAGCCATCAGTAAAGAAGGCTTACGAACTACTAAATCTTAGTAGAGAACACCTCCGTACAGTAGTAGGCCTTCTAATAGGACACTGTGCATTGGAAGGACACCTATAGAAAATTGGAGTTGACATTGAGGAGCCAAGCTGCAGACTGTGTGAAAGGGCAATGGAGACTGCATATCACATCTTATGTGAAAGCAAGGCCTTAGACCACAGAAGACAGCCAATGTTTGGGAAACCAAAAATGAACCAAGAAGACTATATAGATCGACCGGCCAAGGACCTGTACAGACTGGCACGGGGTACAAGGATTTGGGAATGAGTGGTATAGTACATGGGTTAAAAATGGGAGATAAATACAAAAAGCCAAGAGGCTGAAGTATTTCCGGAGACTTATGCAAGACGGTTCTCATAAGGAAAAAAAAGCAAAATTTAAAAAGTTGTAATTAAACTTTTATAAACGGAAAAGGTATCCCCTAAATACCTGAAATAAACAAATAGCGACACCATTAAGGTGAAATTGTATTTGAACCTCTAAATGTGTATATATTCCAATACAAAACATGTCAAAGCGAAGAAATGCTTAGGTGTTAGGTTACACAGCTCATAAGGAAACGCAACAGCTAGGTGGGGCTTGTGATCTGCATATGAAGTAAAATGTTATTTTACTTTGATTTTTGTAGATATACACTCACCGGCACGATAAACGGGCACTTTTTTTAATAGAACTAATAAATCTTTTTACAACCGGAAACGTTAGTAGTATTAGGTTAGAGATGATTAAATTAAGATGATTAAATAAGACTACTGTGTAATTAAATTGAAAAAGAAAAACAGCTTCTATTGCAATATCATGGAAGTTACCGAAACTTTCTCAAAATAAACAAGAACAATAAACTAATAATAATTAACATCAATCTTGCATACGCCCTTGAAAAATTCGCTTAATATCGTGGGTTACCACCACGAACCTGTATAACAGTCATTATTGTTCTAGGCATTACTTCAATGAGCTTTCGTATGTTCTTTGTGGAATATTTTCCCATTTTTGCTGAAGAACCTGCAAGGGGCAAGCACCTCAAGGGTGGTAGGAGCAGAAAATTACAAGCTGTTCTGCCGAGCATATTCCAAATATGCTCGATATGATTTAGATCGGGACTACGTGCAAGCCAGTCCATTTGAGGAATGTTAGCGCCATTAAAGGAGTCCCTCACTACTCCAGCGACATGTGGTCCCGTGCTGTCATGCATGAAAAGGAAGTTGTTTTCTATAAATTGTGCAGGAGGAACAACATAATTTTGCAGTATCTCCTAAATGTACTTTACAGTTATCAGTGTATAGAATAACACACAAATCGGTTTGTGCTTCCGTAGATATTCCCGTCCACGTCTTGACTGATCCTCCATGAAAGCACCAATCGGCATACCTCCAATTTTGATGTTCCCTTGCAAGGTGTAACCGGTCAACTCGATGTTATTGGGAAAGCTGTGGTCCTGTAGTCGGTCTCCGTACAGTCAGATCTGATTCTCCTAACTGCTGTCTAACGATCGTTCCACTCACATTAACATTGCGTAAATCTTGCACCTGATTTCTGAGACTAATAGCAGTTCCATGACGATTTCTTAAACTTCTTAGGACAGGGAAACGGTCGTCTTGAGCGGTAGTCCTTCTTTGGGGACCTGTTCAAGGTCGCCGAGTGTACAACCCAGTCTCCAAGAATCGCGTGTGAAGCTTCGAGATACCCCGTACCTGCAGCTACGTAAATCTCACTCCTTCCATCCTCAAGCAGAGCAACAATTGCAGTCACTATTTCCGTAGAAACTGGCATGTTTACAAGTGAACAACTCCGTGGAAAACAAACAATTTGACGTTTGTAACAAGAAACAAACTAAACATTTTAAGATCGCGCCAAACACTTGATTACAATATGTCACAAAATACGAGATATCCTCCAGATCTTAACATAGGGAACCAATCACAAGAAGGTTATTACAATTATTGTCGTTTGATATAATCAAGAACAAGTGATTACTGCGTAATATTTGTTAAAACCCCCTTATTTCCAACGCTATTAGACAAATTTGTGCTTAAGAAAAAGTGCCCGTTTTTCGTGCCGGTCAAGAATACAGTGTAAAAGCGAATGACTATAAAAAGTGAATAATTGGAAACTGGGCTTAAATACTTATGGTATACTGTATACGGATGTATATAACGGTAGACAAACAGCAACATTAGTAAAATTAGTTGTTTGTTGATTGAGACTTTAGGACCATTTTGAGGACTGAATCTGCCTTTGAGTTTACAACAAAAACAATTCGGTAAATGGCTTTAAGACACTTTAGGAATTGCTTTCGAAGAGTTATAGTACATGCTAAAGTTTGTTAAATAACAGAGGGAGAAACCTAAAGTTTATTAATCTTCTTTGCAGCCCCTTACTTGTGAGGTAATGAAAACGACTGAAGTTTTTACCTATGTGTGTATAGTGTTTGTGTGTGTTGTATCAATCTGGTTAATAAAGCCAGGAACAGGTTTCAAGTTATTTGGATATGCGGTAGGCATCCATAAAAAATGCGCAACGCTAGGTGGCCATAACAATAAAGATTTGTGTCGTGGAGAAATTACGTTATTAGTCTGTACATTCCGCAGAAGTTTTCGTTTAAGGCTGGTTATACTGATGTTATATAACGGATAATTACACCTTGTATTTGCTTTAATTTGTACTTCAAATAAGGGTGTCGATTTTTTCCAATAGTGAAATTTTGTAAATATCTTATATGAATTTTATGTTTTTATTTATCTATCTATTAAAGCAGCACTTTTATTTATTGTAAAACGTTCTAATAACAACCATTGTTCTTGATAGAACATAATATTTTCTTAAATCAATTTTTAAAAAACAATTTACAGTAAGCAAGTTTTAATTACACGAAATAAAAAAATAATCAAAATAAGAAGAGCTATTACAGAAAAATGAATGTACAAAAAGGTATAATTTTTTAATTACTTTATTATTTGCAACTTATTAACTAGTTTAAGATATTCAGCAAATTTTGTGACAATTTGATAATGACCAGACAGGTTGCGTACAGTAGTGCATTTCTTGCGACTTATCCAAACAATCTTGTATCATAAAAAGAAACAATAGTGATGGTGGTGTCAGGATAGCATTTATAATATTTGACATTAAGGCAGCGGCAGGATAAATATCGATGCCGTGATTTATGACGTCACAATACCAACTGTACAATATGGATTTGTCAATTTTTTAAATACATGTCAATGGAGTTATAATCAGTAGTTTAACCTATAAATAGTTAAAGATTATTCCACTTTAGCACAAATTATTAGTTGTACTAATTAAATAATTATTTTAAGGGTCTATTATCAATTAACGCAATTCGACTTTCTTCTCAACTATTGGTATTCGTGTACACCGTTGTCGACAGTTGTTTGTTGTTTCTCTCATGAAATATTGTCTGACATTTGTGCCGTTCGTTTAGGTTATTGCTTATTTAGCCGTTTTCTTCTTTGCTATATTACTTATTTCTTGAAAATTAGTTTTTATCTCAAGTATCACGTTTCTTGGCCATTGTATTACAAGGGTATTACGTTAAAATGCCGAAATATTTAAATAAATAAGCAGAAGACATAATTGCAGCGTTAATAACGTTCGTCGAACAAGAACGTGATAGTATACGTATTCGTGGGCAACCTTTGACACCTTTTACGGCAGTGAGGGGTAAGTAGAGTATTTGCACAAATATAGTGTTCAAAGAATTCTAAGCTATGTAATTTTAGTGTGTTGCTGCAGCTGCGAATATTAGCTTATCGTCTATTAGTGTCATCACGAGCATTGAAAAACAATGAACCCTTGACTGATTCCAGAGCAAATCGACACAAGCCTATACCTGTGTTAGGTATCGATGATGCTACCAATTCATCGAATGTAGGTGTGAATTATAATTTATTTGAGTTGTTCTAAAATATCAAGATAATTGATATTTTAGAACAACTCATTACACGGAATAGTCTGTTGCAAATTTTGAAGGATAGAGATACATTTCATTGACACCTTTCGTCTCCAGGGATTATTTTAAAATGAAATAGGTTTCCGTTGGAGATAAGATGATCCTCGACAAGAATTGATGGAATCGCCACATATAGCAAATGCAAGACTCAATTTTCTTTTACAAAAGTGACTGAAGTGATTGTGAAGAAACTATAATAAATAAAATAAAAATGTCTGTGAATGTATTTGTTGCAAGAATTTAGCGTAGCATCCTTTACATAATTAATGCTTCCATACTTTTCGTTATAGACATTCATCCTCAGGTGTTCTCCCATGTTATGATTAAAATTCAAAAATTTTGACATTTTTCTTACAACACTAGCAATTAGTTTTCTTAACGTAACTTGCCAAATCAAATAAATTTTACTTTATACTTATGTTCAGTCTCTCGTTTCTTTCATAACCTCTTAGGAGTACCATTATTTTCAGAGGAATACCGCTATCTTAATATTGTATTCATCCACGATAAATAACAACCTAACATTTATTTAATGAATGAAAAGTCATTGGAAACGTGTTTTGGCAACCACGCCATATAACACGTCATTCACAATCAATGACGTGCATCGTTCTTTATCCTGCCTATTATTGAATGTATTGAAAAAAATAATTTACACATTAAAAACTATTTTGACCTTACTATGATAACGAAATGCTTCTCTACCACATTTAAAACAGCTGCATCCTTTTATGCCGTTATTACTGCCGACCAGCTTGTATACAAAGTAACACTGTGTGCACATAATACTTTTTAGACATTTTATATGATTGCATAGCCAGTATAAATATTATATATTTTGCACAAGCAGCACCTTTAGCCATAGTGCTTTATATTTATACTATACCCATACTGTACCCAGTTTATTATTATTGTATGTATGTCTATGTAGGTCTAGTATTTCCTATTATTGCTAGGTTGGCGGGATAACAAACAATATTTTCCCACGTTCATTATAATACGTTGTGCTACAAACGGAGTTGTGCTTAAGATGCAGGGGTTGTACTACTTACACTAAAAGTAACTAGTAAGCTTAAAGTAGTAAGTTATCTATGTGGTACATGCAAACTATTAGGGTCTGTGGGCAAGATTTAATAATACATATTAAATTGGAACACATACTTTACCAAGTATTGGCGATCATGTATAGTCTAAAAAGAAAAGAAAAATACAATTTAATTTATTACTTAGAAAACTTAAGAATATGGCAATATACGAGGGATGTCCGGTTACTAAGGTACCTATGTGAATTACAGACAGACTACGTTATTTATAGAAATCAAACATACACTAAGTAAAAGCGTGACCTGTTAGCTACTTTTCAACATAATTGCCGCCAATGTTACGGCACTTATCCCAGCGAGGCACAAGCTTCTGTAAACCCTCTTCGTAAAAGATGCGATCCAAATTTGTAAAATACTGCCGTACTTCCTCTTGAACTATGCCGTCGTCTTCAAACCTTTTACCCGACAAATGAGCTTTCAATGACCCAAACAAATAAACATCAGAAGGGAGCCAGGTCTGGGTTCTCATCCGTTTTCTTGTTGATGGTTCTTTTCCCACACCTTCGGGATCATCGTTCAGAGCTGTGCGTCCACTTTTGAACTGTTTACACGAAACAGTTACTTGTTTTCGACTCATAACGCCTCCTCCGTAAGTCTTCAGTATTTTTTATGAATTTCAGGAGGTGTTTCATTACTTGCATGCAAAAAACGAATGATCGCTCGCACTTCAAACTTAGGGTATGTTTCGATCGCAACTGTCATTGTGCGGCTGTCACTGCACACCAGGGGGGTGGACTGTATACCTTAGTTGACCAATACAGAGCTATGAGTGTAAAATTGTAGAACTCTACATACAGTATTTTTAATTTATATTACAATTCCTTTAGCTGTTAGTAGTTCTTTTGGTTTTTACTTATTGTTTAATCATTATCGTTATTTTTATTATTATTGTGTATTTCGTCTGTAAAGACTGACATCTCCCGAACTAATTATTACTTTGTTAACAACGCACGTCGAGCTAAAAATGATTCATTGCCAGGTACCTGGACCCGACTGTCCTTTTTAGTGTAATTATATTCTTAATGGCTATGTTTTTGTTGAGTAGGGTAGATTAATGTTAGATCAAATTGTTTTCCTTTAGAGACTTTATTCTGTAAGTTGCTATTGTAGAAGTCAGTACGTGAATAAAATTATTGTTAAAATTGGTGCGGCAGGAGTAATCCGAACAGTGTGTTTATTGTATTCCATCTGGTAAGCAAAAAATAATAATTCCAATGGTAAAAATAACTTAAAAGTCTACACGCCAGAATGCATACACTTTTTGTCACATTTTGTGAATGACATTACGCGAAAAAAAGCTTGTATAGAAGAACGAATAGAAATTTGGATGGCATTATCCATCCCGTCAAGTTTGGAATATATGAGATTTGGCGCGGTAGTCTGTTTAGTTGGGTTCGCAGACCACTAGAGGGATAGGAACACAATTGTGCCCCATTTATCCTTACTATATTATCTCTGTTGCACACGTTGTACTGAACCTACGGCAATGACAATAGCCAACTATGCAGTACATATGCACGTTTAAAATGCACGCAAGTTTCAACCTGATCGGAGCGACGTGGGCAGTGTGTCGTGCAAACGTACCTTAGTAACCGGAAATCCCTCGCATATACCAATGTTGAAAAACTGGTATTTCTATGTTTAGATAATTAATATTTTTCGCAAGTGCTTTAGTTTAAAAGAGGAATTTGTTTATTGGTCGGTTTATTTAATTTATCATTCTAGATACAGCGATAGGTTTACGGGAAAGCTGGCATTAATAAGTAAAATTTCACTATCGCAAGGCTGCTTTTGATGTAACGATGTTGCGACTGGTGATTGATTGCGACTAGGACGAATGATAGGAAAGTACAAAGACTTATTGTTATTTTATCCAGGAGCTTGTTATAATTTTCTTTAATTGCTTATATTTAATATACATGTGGAAATAAATAATAAGAAGCTGAAGTAGGTGAAATAAGAATAGTTTTGGAATATAACTTCAATAATTACATCGTGTTGCTTTCAATTTGATTGTTGAAGTTTGTTTTTTAGTTATTTAGAAAGGTCTATAATCCTTGGTAAGCGAATTGCGAGTTGAAGGCAGGCCTTTGTTCATTATAGCTTCAGCTGTTTGTTGTTTTATTATTTATTTTTTCTCGAAAGAATGGATGGAAGAAAGTCTTTTGATCCTTTTAACATTAAGCTTGTATTTTATTTATATATTTTTTATGCTACGTTTGTAAAAAAAAGTAAGAAACGCCTTCAGACTGCAGCGAAACTTGCTGATCAATTGTGCTCTTATATTATAGCTTTAGTTATTATAAAAAGTAAAATTACCGAAAACTATTTCAAAACTGATATACTGTTGTATTGCAACTTATGTAAGCTTCTAAATAAGGTATTACTCAAATCTTTAGTGCAATTTGTAAGTTTTGGAATTAGCGGGGGAGGGGGGGGGGGAGAGGGAGGGTTGTTGTAAGGTTGGAGCGTTTTTAACGTTTAATGTTTATTGCTCAATAGTAAAATAACAATACCAAATTAAGGACAACTAAATACAATATAAATATACGATCAAAGTACAAACATATTAAAAAAGAAAAAGACAATTAAGTAGCTAATCTAGTTGAGATTGTATGTCTAGCGCCAAGGTTCGGCTTCAATAAATCTTTTATGGTACAGCTAAAGAAATCGTAAACAGAACTAACAAGATTGTAAGCTGAACACATCGGAGTAACGGGTGCTTTAATCATAATGTTTGTACGAATAGATTTAGTATAAACAATTGACATACTACGTACCGACAAACGGTAAGTCGATTTTATAATGCAATAATTTATCCAAAAAGGTCAGGCACGCGTTGGTACGCCTCAATTCGAGTGACGTTGAACGTATCCAACAGCACACCCGGAGGAAACCCTGTGGAAGGGTATAGGTACATCAAACTCCATCAGGCCTAAGTATTTTAAAATCCGCCGTTGCACATTTTCAATTACTTTAATATGTATTTTTATTTCCTAGGCACAGAAAAATATATACAGGGTGGTTGATTTTTCAATGTGCACTTACAGTATTTAAAAAATTCAAAGACAAGTCTGATACACTATTTTATGCTCTTTCCAGTCGGGTAAGATATCTTGCTCTATTTCCATAAACAAAAGAGGAGCGAATGAATGGTTTTCTTAAATTGAACATCCGGTATTTTTCTATATATTTAGATAATCTATTAAATTCTGAATGCAGCCACGCTTTTAATTATTCTGTTTAGGCAATAAATAACATCATAGTGAAAGAAAACGCAAATTACATAGGTAGGCTTTGGATTGATTTATTGTGAATAGCTCAGATGTGCATTAACAAAAATGGTAGACATTTTGAACACAGGAATAGGATACTTTTTGATTTTTTGTTTTTCTTTTTGTGCAATAAATTCATGGCCTACTTATGTAATTTGTGTTTTTGTTATTATGACGTTTTCTATTGCCTAAGGAGAAGAAATAAAAGCCTCGCTGCATTTAGAATTTCATAACCTATGCAACTGTTCAGAAAAATACAGGATGTTTAATTTAAGAAAATCAAACTGTCATTCGCTGCTCTTTTGTTTATTAAATACAGCAATCAAGTTTAGTCAATGGGAGAAGCAAACATTTTTGTCAAAATTCGATATGTGAGAAAAACGTCTCACTTCAAAGGATACACGACTTTACACTAAATTCAAACGATGTATTTATTTCAAACCACTCTCGTTTGGTTGATTCAAATATTAAACTCAACTAAGCACCATTCGTAAATTTCCTAATGCATCATCTTATTAATTAAGTTCAACAGTATGAAAGACAATGATATGTCAAGTGTATAAGTAGGTATATGTAGATCACGTAACAAATATCCAACCACCTCAAAAAAATGGCGCATGTAATTGAACGTGGTGCCGGCAGGCGGCGTTACGTTACGTTTTTTGACACGTTCGTGTTTGATTTCTGAATATTGCGCAATATAACATAATACTTATTTCTTTCAGACAACATAACAACCGGAGCGCTACACGAGGTAAATTGCTTCTGAATTTAAATGAGAAACGTGAATACTCCGCTCTTACTGCCCGGATTAGCATAAAAAAATGGAATTCGTTACAGCTTAAATAGCAATATTAAATATAAATCTTAAGGTATATAAAGGGCAAAATAAGGGAGTACGTTTAATAATAATAATAATATTTATTAACCCAACAGAAACTATTCCAATTACAGGGTTATATAAATAAATCATAAATTAAATGAACGGTGCACTACAATTATCAATATTCAAAAAGGAGAATCTATAGCAAATAAGTAATAATGTGCAATAACATAATTATGGCTATATTCATAAAGTTAAATTAAACTTTTATTGATCAACCAAAAAATATTATAAGGTTGGAAAACAAATACAACAAACAAACAAACTAAAATAGTAAGCAATTCTTAGCTGTTTCATAAAACTCCTTATAATTATTGTTATATATGTCAGGGCATAATTAACTTGATTGTGAGTCCAACATATTTTATAAAGAGGTGAATTCATTAAATAGTTCGTGTGGAGCACAGTGTAAACAAATGTGACGGAATTAGTTAGTTAAAACGGGGAATATAAAAATTTAATTTCTCCAAAAAAATCTGCATTATGAATTTTACAATGAATAACTTTATATGAGTAACACAATGCAATCATTTTTCTATGATCTTGAAGAGACGTAAAATTAAATTCTTGCAAGAAGCGTTCAATAGGACATGTCGTAATATGGATATCTTCTATATTTAACATAAAAGAGATATTTTGAAAATTTTCTTTGAACGGATTCCATCATATTAATATATTTGTGATACATCGGAGCCCATACAACGCTGCAGTATTCCAACCTACTACGAATCAAGACTATGTACATTCTAATCATGCTGTCAATATTGGTAAAGTCTCTGCAGGAGCGAATAATAAATCCCAACAAGTTCTGGGTATCACTGCATACCTTTATCACCTATTTATTAAAACGCAGCTGACTATCAAAGACAACCCCAAGATCCTTTATCGAAACCGCCCTTTCAATATTGGTGCCGTTGATGTTGTACTTATATGTTAACACAGTAGATTTTCGAGTGTATGTCATTACCTTACACGTTTCAATATTAAGCAAAAGGTCATTATTTGCGCACCAGCCGATAAGCATATCCAAGTCGTATTGTAACGCCCTACAATCTTCAAAGTCATTTATGGCAGCAAAGTTCTTAAGATCGTCAGCATAGAATAAACACTCGACACCAATTTGACCACATACGTCATTCATGAACATAATGAACAACAATGGCCTAAGATTAGAGCCTTGAGATACCCCACTACGGGCTGTGTAAGTATCGGATAGTACGTCATTATATTCTACATACAACTGACGATTAGTTAGGTAATCTCCCAATAACATAAATAAATTTGGATGCAGGCCGGATTTCTCAAATTTGGATAAAATAATATTGTGTTGCACACGAAAACTTAATTCTAATAAATGTTTATTCTTTTGCAATATGTACAAAATAGTTAGTTATAATGAACATTAAAGGCAGATGTAGTAGAATTGCCTAATTCCAAAGTGTTTGTGGAGCTAACAGTGGTGCCCTGCAATTCTTTTCAGTGGGTGGTTCGTTACCACCGAAATAACCACAGCTACATAACCACAGTTACCACCGCAGCGCTGACGTGTGACGTCACCATAAAAGATATTCGTGAATACACGAGTCGCACTTTAGTCCGAAATATTGGTTTTATTTGTTATTACTTTAAAGGGCTTCCGGTTGAAGGAGGGTGCTAGTCGTTAACTCAACCAAAGTATGAAGTCAAAGTATGGAGGAGTAGTTGTAAATAGAAACAAAATCAGAAATCCGTGCGTCTATGTGCGCATGTGTCTCAAAAGTATTTGAATTTTTAAACTATAACGTTTTCCCAGATTTATTAAGAATGCTTGTATATTAAGTATGTTTTCTTCAAAGAAATTTGAAAAAATGAAGCGGCAAGTGTTTCCTAAATCAGCTGTGTTGCCTAAAATATATTTGCGCAAGTATATAGCTTTTAACTCATTGTTCAATGTGTCCTTTTGAAAAAAAATTGAATAAACGATAATAATAGTAATAATTATATATATAATTATCCTTTAGACCATTGAAGTACAATATAGTACAAAGCGGTATATGATAATGCATATATGTAAAACAAAGACAGCGAGAGACTCCAACACCACTATCTGTAGGCAGCAGGGACTGGCAATTCAACCCAACTTAGAATAAAGTTAAAGACTAAAAGCAATTTTCTATGAGGAGTTTTCTTAATTTTAGCTTATGCGTAGGTCTTTAATGGAAGACGCTAGCTTAGTGTATAATTTGATGCCAAGTATATGGGATTATTTTCAAAAATAGTCAATCTACGAGCCGGAATAGTGAACCTGTCCGCAACCTCAGTAAAGTACTCGTGATAATCTTTGTTGCGTGGAATGGTCAAGTTACAACTTTTAATAAATGTAAGTAAGTCTGTTATAAATGGGCATCGAAGTGGCAGTATATCCAGTTTTTTAAACAGCAGTCGACAAGGGTGTTGTGGAGGGACACCCATTATGGTTCGCACAGCTTTCTTTTGAAGACGAAATACCCTTAAACTAAGAGACTGTCCAAAATACACCATGCCTGAGGCGCGACTCGAAGCAAGCATAATAGTATTTTTTATTATTTCGACGCTAGTAACTTCGGATAATCTGTACAGGACAAAAAGAAATAAATTGTAGAGAAAATTTACTGACCACAATAAACACAATAAACCGTTACGTTACACACGTGCACTAAATGTGATCTAAGGATATAACAAAGCCTTTTTGAATCTCTTGAAGTATGTGCGCACGTAATACTACATTCTTTATTATTAATGGTTTTATTAAGCAAAGAAAATATGATGTGGGCTTCCACGGTCGCGGTTGCTGTATCAAGCCAGACTAGTAAATAAAATATGTTGATAGAAGTCAGTTTGAAAATATAATAAAACTATAAAATGATTAAGTTTTTGTTAAACCCATTTAGTTTAAGCGAATTTTCACTTGGTTGTAGCCCGATTCATCGAACAATATTTTACAATTGTATTTCTCAGTGTATATGCACATATGAACATAGAGTATAAACAATATGCTTCATTTTTTATCACCATTATTATTCAAGTGCTGTTCTGGTGCATTGAATATCTTCCAGCGTAAAATTTGCAGAAACCAATAATAATAAGCCTCTATGATTATTGAACTCGTCAAGGGATTAAGAATTATCTTCACATTAAACTTGACTAGGAATTAAGGTACAGATTTGAAAATATAATCACTTGCGTAAGAGGTGAACGTTGTTAACGGATTGTTAGGGGGTTGTTAACGGATTAAGAATCAATTTGTTGTGAATTTATAATTACTTGTAATTGCAGAAGGAATAAATGTTTACAATAAACTAGTTGTAAGTGACCTAATTGAAAATAGACAAAATCTTAGTGACACTTTGGACAAGCTGAAATATATTGTAAAATTATAGATAGTTTTACTTTTAATTTTAGTTAAGTATTATTTTCCTTTATAGATGCTACTGAGGATGGCAACTTAGTTGCCGAAATACGCATCTAGAGTTCTTTACTCATTAAGGTGGTAAGGACGTTTTTTAGTTTGGCTAGTATTGTAGTGTTTCTACATAATTAAATCAAAATTGTCCAATTTGGAATGTACTAGTTTTCCAGGATTAAGTATTAAGTTATACAAGTTACCTTTATTGCAAATACTACTTATTAAATAGTAAATAGGCAAAATTTGAGAGCAAATACAATTCAATGTTAACGCATTTATCCAAGTTTACAGATGTCAACACAGAAGTTATGCTCACTGTGGAAAAGCATCGTTGGGAAAGAACGTGGATGAATAATTCATTGTTAATTAAAATAAATAGGTTTAAATTAGCGCTTCTGTACATGCGATTTGAAAGGGTATTTTCCTAGTTTACACCTGTCAATAAAATGAAATTGTTTATCATGTATGTATCTATATTGAGATAAATTGAATTGAAAATGTGAGGCGTGTGGAATAGTAGTTTTAATTAAACCTGTCAGAATACACCTATATTTTTGCAAAAACACATTTAAACTAGAATTGGAATATGTTCTGCGCGTAGTACACAATAAAATAAAATATTATTTATGTCAAGAAAAATTATTTGTCGACGAGGAATGCTAGATTATTTAGATTTTCTTGTACATCAGTTGTTATTTTGGAATTCTACGGCTTCATAGCATACAAACAGGTTACCCTACGTCCCTGCTGTGGGGTATAGCTGAATTCGGAAGACAATGGACTTTTTGTCCTTAATGCCAAAATATAATGATCCCATTCATGCAAATTGATGATGACGTCATTACTTCGACAGCGATGGGGCCTTCCCACACACTCGCTCAAGTACTCAGGTACTCTTGCTCTAAATTTCTGTGGCCTGTGTACAGGATGTTTACGATCTTGTGATTTTATTTTCAAGGGGTGATTAAACATCCTGAAGTAAGGTCATTAACGTAAAAATATCTTAACAAAGTTCTATAATAGAGATTTATTAATTTTAAAAAAAATTTTAGTTTTTACTTTTTTTATATATTTGAATCGTCGACAAATGTGGCTTCTTCACGATGGCGCACCACCGCATTTTAATCGTTTAGTTCGCCAACCTTTAGATAATGTGTTTGAAAATAAGTGGATTGGTCGAGGTAGTCCTATGCCATGGTTTCCTCGGTCACCAGATCGTAACCAGGTTGATTTCTACTGATGGGACCATGGTATATACTATGTACCAACGACAGATGTATTTGATTTAGATGACCTTCGTAACCGCGTTGAAGCAGCTGCGGTGACAATTCGACGGCAAAACCAAGGCCTAGTAAATTATGCCAATTCATGGACACGTTGAGCGAGACAATGCGTTCAACAACACGGCGATAACTTTGAACAACTAGAGTGAATTGGATTCCATGAAGGTATGTTCTTCATGGAATCCAATTCACTCTAGTTGTTCAAAGTTATCGCCGTGTTGTTGAACGTAATGTCTCGCTCAACGTGTCCATGAATTGGCAATGTTTAAATTGGAAATGTTTAAATTAATATGCTTAATCGCCACAAAAATCACAAGACCGTAAGCACCCTGATTATATATTTTGTCCTTCTTCTTGTTTCTTTAATCACGTCATCTATTAAAATTTTGAGGGAATTTTGGGCTTAACACTCCTCTTTGTCCAAGTCCCACGTTAACACTGAATTGTTGTGATTCAATATTGTGAGTTCCAATTACATTTCTATGATTTCTATGAATGCTCGTGGGAACTTTGTCGTTACTGTTTCTTTTTCTCTTAGATATTCTGTTATTATTTTCCTTGGCACCATATCTACCGGTTTTTCTAGACGCAAGAAAGCCACGAGGTATTTCTTTCCATATTCTCGGGTACGTTCTTCTAGCTGTTTTAATGCGAAAATGTGATCTTGTGCATTTCTATCTCTCTAAACCCAGTATGCGGCTGCTCCATGTTTGGTTCAACTATATATCTCAATTTTTGTTCAAGTATTCGCAAAAAGTACACCTTTCAAAGTATAGGTATGCTTTGAAAGGTGTACTTAGTAGGAGAAGACAGGAATAATAATTGCTACCTCTCAGTCTTTTGGGATTCTTTCTTCGTTTCAGCACCTGTTACAAATCCGGGTTAGGAAGTCTATGCCATTCCAATACAAATTCTTCAGCATTTGTCCAGTAATCCGGTCATATCCTGCGGATTTACCTATCTTTAATTTTCTAATGGCACGGGTTACTTTTTCTTCTTCTTTGCCATGCCCTTGCGGTGCCCCAGTTCTCTCTTCCCGCATAATGCAGTTCTTATTTTTATCGCCGCTCAATAGGTCTTCAAAATACTCCTCCATCTTTCCATTATTTGTTCTTTTTCATGAATCAATTCTACTTTTAAATTCCTTATTTGTACCAATGTTTGTTGGCGCTGATTTCCTGATTTTATATTTTTCAGGATGCGGTAAAATAGATTTTGATTTGCATGGTAACATACATAAGTAAATCTTAATTTTGTGGTTAGACGTGTATTGAGAGCATATATTAGTTTCTGCAGCTTATAACTAATAGACCATTGTATTGTTATAGACATTTATAATCGTTGAAGCGTCTGGTTAACGATACATAATTCGGAACTTATCTAGTACAAATTCCAATTTATCAAGTGCGATAAGTAGAAGTTTCAGAATTCCCAAGATACATCATTTATATGTGTCGCGTGGTAAGGTTTCAGAATTACAGGGTACCCAATTTAAAGTGAAGTAGCTCGAATATTGATGGAGTAACCTACTACATGTAACACATACATATCTATGTACCTAAATATGTATAAAAAGACTTGACCAGGCGTAGGAATGCTACTTTTATACATCACTTAAAACTGTTTAATACCTATTTACGTGTGCATTTAACATACAGGAAGAATTTTCTGAACTTGAACGATTCTGCTAGATACTTAATACCTTAGATACTTAAAGGTATTCCAACAATTAATAAAAGAATAAGATACAGTACGTAGCAGTACAGAAACCTACCTTCTTGACCATTTCCTTGTGGTCTTGCACGTACTCCTGTTTCAACGGTTCTGTTTGTAGATCAGGTAGGGAATGACTGATACGGATCGCGGCTTGTTTTGATAACGCGGATTCCGTGTCGGAAGTATCACGACATGTTTTGTCTAATATCCACCTCCACGTGGCAGCACATTGGTAGCTAACGGCGGCAAACAACACTAAAGCCATCACAATGATAACAACACCGGCAGTGATTTGGTACGGTAAACTGTCTTTCCACTCGTTTTCACCTGTAATTAAAAGAAACTATGGATTACTACGAGGAAAGTTTAATTACAAATAGTTAAATGTGATTTATTGTAGGTTTGTTAAACGTTATAACATGAGAATTAACATAGTTGTTGTATTCTCTAGTACCTCTTTCAAAAAATATTGTATATTTTTCGTTTTACAACTAAAATCTTATTACTTGAAGAGATAAATGTTAGAATAAAAACAATTGCATCAATTCACAACGTTTTTTAAAGTAATCACTTATACATAAATATAATGCGTAAACACTTTGCTTCAAATATTAAATAATTGAATTGTTTCCGCCTTTACTTGGTAAAGATCCACTATTAATAAGCAATAAAATGTTAAGTATTCTTCACAAATTTTATCACGAAGTAACAATTGTTGCGCCACACAGTGTCTTCTTCAGACAAACTAATAACTATAACTTTGTGGTTATTTTGTCAAAATTGAATTTGACAAGAAACTATATACATATGCAAATTACAATTAGTTGAAATTATAAGAACAAACAATTAATTACTAAAGATTATAAAACAAAACGTAAATTTAATAAAGATAAATTATTGCACTCTAATTGATGGTTGAGTAATAAATTTGAATTTTTAAGTTTGTTAATTCTAACAAATCCAATTTAGCCCCTTTGTTTTCTATATGCAAAATTTTAAAATCACAATTAAAAATATGGTTTTCTTCTATTACATGTTTGGCGAAAGTCGAATCCTGCCTTTTATTTCTGCAAGAAGTATAATGTCCAGAAATTCTTTTTTCAAAAGTTCTGGCAGTTTGACCAACATATGCTTTCCCACACCCATATATCAACTTATAGACACCAGATTTTTTATTTCTTTCAATTATATCCTTATTGTTTTTAATACATTTTGACAAATTATTATTGGTTTTATAAACAACATTAATGTTTAGTTTTCTTTAAAAAATAGCTATATCGTCTGATGGTTTACCTATGTAAGTTATAATTTTAAAAGTTGAGGATTTAATGTAGTTAATAATAGGATAAACTGTCGATATAGTTTTGTGAAGTAATTTCTTTTTTTAACATATTGTCTATTAATTCTGAACTGTAACCATTATTAACTCCAATTTGTTTTATTAAATTAAATTCTTCATCAAAATTTACTTTCGAGAGAGGATAAGTAATTAATCTTTGTAGATATGAATGATATGCTGCTAATTTTTGTATTATGTATTGTGATATACGTATGTGATTCTTTATGGTAGATCGCAGAATCCGAATTGTCTTAATATGCGGAACTCGATACAAATGATACTACACAAAATAATATAATAAAAACACCTTAAGGGAAAATTACAACCGAATATATATGCTGCGCACCAAAACTAACATTTAATATTAAACATATTAATACTTAGTTTACTACATACCCTCACACCAATTTCCCAATTAAACAAATCTTAACACAATAACATACAACAACTAAAATATACATAAATAACAATTATTGGCGGGATCTTGAATTATATCTGGGTGGCGACTTAGTACTGGTACTAGGGCAATCCATTTGATTATCAACTTCATTAACAGATATCAATTCTTCATTAGGAACAGAAACTGGCAACGAAAATCGCTTCTTTAGAATTTGGTATGAATGTTTGCGAACTGTGTTGCCATTTTCTGTTTTAACGTCAAACATAACATTGGCTTATTTGGAGCGACATAATCTCCACATAGAACTTTATCTCCAATATTAAAATGCTTGGCTACTGAATTTTTATTTTGTTGCTCTATTTTATTTTCATAAATATCATTTTGTCCCTATGCGGTAAAATACGATCTAGTCAACCTTTCGATTTCCTTCCAAACAAGCATTCAGCCGGGCTTGCTCCTGTTGTACAGTGAGAAGCATTACGGTAGTCAAATAAATAACGACATAAAGCCGTGTAAATATTTGCCCTATCAAGATGCGCTTTATTAATTGCCCTCTTAATTAACTTCACCACATTTTCCGCGGCACCATTACTTTAAGGATGGTAAGCCGGAGAAAATAACTGTCTTATACCATTTGTTTTTAGATATTCTTGGAATTCGGCAGATGTAAAAGGAGGGTCCGTTGCCAGACATTATAGTGCCGGGTAATTCGAAATGAGAAAATAGTGCTCTAAATTTATTAATTACATTACTAGCATTTGTTGAATTCATTTTAATAGCTTTTAAGCATTTAGAGTAAGTATCAATCGATATGCAATCTAGACCAAGGCTGAGACGCTAATGGCCAAGGACTAAATGTAGTTTTTGAGGGATTAGTTCTAAACGACCGACAAGTTTTATAATTTGAACACATTTTTTCAATTTCTATATCAAGGTTATGCCACCAAAAATAACTTCTGGCGATAGATTTACATTTACTAACCCCGAGATGACTTAAATGTAGTTCCTGCAATAATTTACTTCTTAATTTATTGGGCACAACTACTCTATATCCCCATAATATGCAGCCGTGTTCTAAATGTAATTGGTCTTGTTAAAAACCAAAAACTTTATTATGTAGCAGGCCAAGATCTAGAAGCGTAAGCTATGGGACGCAAATCCCCGTTGAGAAATTCGTGCGAAATGACTGCTGTCACTCCTAAAAGATTTGTGTCACAAGCCAAAACCAAGGGTAAGTTAGGACCATTATGTACTAGTACTTTTGACGAAACTAATTCTTTTTTAATTAATTCCAAAGATTTTTGTTGTTCATATGACCATATAAATTTAGAATTCTTTTTTAAAAGTACAAACAAAGCATTTAATTTAGTAGCTATATCTGGTATAAATTTAGAATAGTAGTTAACAAGATCTAAGAATGCCCTAACTTCAGTTACAGTACTAGGAACCTTACAATTTACAATCGCCGCTACTTTTTCTGAAGCTGTACGAATGCTTTTTTCATCTATTACAAATCCTAAACATTCTATCTTATTTTGAAAAAAAACTGCGTTTAGATAATTGTATCTTTAAACCATAATTATCTAATCGTTTAAAAACTTCATATATCATACTAAGATGATGTTCTTTGCTTTTCACAGCAACCAAAATATCGTCTAGAAAAATTGAAACTCTTAAGCCGGCAAAAATATTTTCAATTAATCTATTATAAACAAAGAGACCCTTATGGGTATTTATTACAACTAATTTTTTAGAGTCTTTATCCAACTCTATTTGTGAATATGCCTGCGATAAGTCAATGTTGGTAAAATACTTACAATTCCTGACATTGACAAATAAATCTTCAATTTTGAGTATTGGATATTTTTCAATACATAGCTGGGGAAGAGTTGCCCAGTTGCTAAAAGTAATAAGGGTTAAAATTTTAAGTTTTACTAATCGGTCCAACTCAGCCTCAATTTTGCTTTTTAAAGCATACGGTACAAGCCTTACTGTACAATATTTAGGAACTGCATTATCTGTGGGATATAATTTAACTTTGTCTCCTTTAAACGTTCCTAATTCATTTTTAAAAATATTAGGAAAGTTACTTTTTAATTAACTTGCAATTTTTTAATTTATTTTCACAAAATAAACATGATTTAAATTTAATATGATTAGCGGCAACAGATCGCCTGATCGATTGTTTTCGCACTGTATATATAGAGGCACAGGCAATAATAATTTCATGGTTATTGCACTGACTGATCATATAATGTAATGTAGCGACAGGAACACGTATGACAGAAAGCTATTAATTTCGTAATAAATTGTTGTGCTCTCTGTGAATGTATTTGTAGGGTTATCAATGAACAAATTTTCCCGCATACAAACGTCAGCACATGTATAATTATGTAACTAGATTAATTTAAATATTCATTAGATTAATTGTGCAATCATATGACGCGAGCAGAGCTTGGAGGTACTTTATTACCCACGCTTAAATAGATTTGTATTTGATATGAAGCGAGAATTGTGCGCCGATTGTGGAGACAGGTTTGTCCCCTTTTACAAGAATCTACATTTTATTCAGCTAATTTAGGAAACTGGCTTTCATCTCGTAATTGAGGATTCATGAATGCGCAATCGAAACGTCTGCAAACGATGGCATATCAACAAAATATGCAGAAATATGTAAAGTTACTTACCTACCTTAATTTTATTTGCATTTATGCGTTGAGTTAATTTTTATAAATTTGCATAAGTTAAGCTACATTTTGTATACGTACCCGGTAGCACTTTTGATCGATTTAATGGTGAGACATTTTATATAGCGTACGCCAAATATTCCTGCGAGTAACCAGTGTTTTATTAAATGCAAGGAGACATTTAATGTAAGGATGTACTTGTTACTTGTTCGTAAGAAGACAGACAAAGATCTAAGTACGGGTAATACGGATAATACTAAGCTGTATATATGGTGTAAGATATAATTGAATCAGAAAGGTTAAACCTATCAATTAAGTAATTAACGTAATTATTGCTGGTCTGTTATAAAGCTGAGCAAACGGTGTTGCCTCAAACTTTGCAACAGCAGCAAGAGGCGCTAATATATTTATATATAGTCTCTCTATAGTCACCCGATGTTACAGGAAATCAGTGCTTTCAATTGTGGTGCGATATACGGGGCACAACCTAACTAATACCTCAGAGAAATGATAGACGCATGCTTATTGATAAAAAGGCGTACCAAATTTCTCTAATATCAAAGATAAATAAAACACTATAATAACGTAATAATAATAATTGTCTCTTTATGAAATTAAAATAATATAGTTGTGTAGAAATAAAAAACGAATTATATTTATGACAGAATCCAAAATAAAAACGCTATTAAAAACAAAATAAATTCAAGAAACCAAAGAAAAGGTTTTCCGTTTCATGAGTGTACATTGGCAAGTATATGATTTGATGGACTGTCATTTTAGTTTCTTATTCAGAAAATTCCTTCTGAGTAATGTTCGACTTGCTGACTATTGTCGTTTTTAATCCTCAATAAGACAGAAGTTTCTACAATAAAAGTTCCAATGTGAAAGTTCTCCAAATATAATTGCCTTTTTAAAAATGTAAGAAAAAGATATTTCGAAAATTGGAAGAATACTTTTTGAAAGAAGTAATTTTTGCTTAAAATAAAGCACGGACAAATTTTACCAGCAGATAAACAAAGCGCTTACTTATTTTAATAAACATTCAAACAGACCTTAAAAATGATACGAATGGTAACCTAATCTACCAGAGAACGCACTATGAACGTTCATGATTGTTTCAGGTTGAATGTTCCCTGTACAACTAATGATACTCTCTGGAGGTGGTCTATTGGATGTCGATAGGTTTGTTATATAAAAAATCATAAATCGAAGATTCGGCGTAATCCTGAAAAAGATTGTTGTGGAACAAATCAAGTGATGTAGAAGGCCACCGAATGGCACTCCAAGAAGTTACTAATCAAACCTGAAATATATTTTGTGAATATGACCTCACAATATTAGTCATATGTCATGCTGGAACCAAACAGTTATCTTGTTGCGTAGTAAGTATATATCTATGTCGCATTTTGTGAAGGAAGGTCAAATTATATGGTTAACTAAAAGACTAGTCCAGATATTTAACTTTTCAGAATATGTGTTCGCGCATCCCAAATGAGGTGCTGTAGACCAATATTGTCTAACACTCATGTTCTTATAGAATTTTGGCAGTTGTTCTTTCATCCTACTATGAAAGATTTCATTTGATCTATCAATTTATGGGATGTATACATTGAGAACCCTGCAGATATTTCCCAAAGCATTCACTTGTTCCGTGATTTTTGAGCAAATAATTGTGATAATTGCTCCTCTGCCGCAGCACAATTACAACATCGCGTTTTTCATCTTCTGGTACTCTATCTCTATTTTTGTTTTGATTCAGTGGATACAAACAACTATATGTTTCTAAATTATCAATCATATAAGGCACTCCCCCACAAGTAATAGCATCTTAAAAATTCAATTCTTTTAAAGATGAGTGCATTTTTTTCCAGAAATGCTAATGCTTTATAGATCTTTTTTTGCTGGAGATAAAATGGTATACCAAAATGTGTATAAGAAAATTTTATTAATCAGCTTAAATGAAACCAACGAACTAAAAGAAAGTATAAATACAAAAAAGGGAATAAACAAAATGAAACAGTTAAAGTAATTGCTTGCAAACGTGGTGGGATGTTAAATAAACAGCGTTATTAGAGTGGGCGTTTAAAAACCCACCTCACAATCGTGAAAAAACAAGTAATGTATTAAAATATTGAAGGATCTTTCCCGGGATTTTAACCAATTGCCTGAAGCTGTCTTTAAACGTCTTTAAGATTAAAAATACTTAGCCAGTAAAGGTTTTATACGTTATAAATGATTTTTTGTACGCACTAAGTATAGTCATTATTATTTATTTATTTATTTATTATCCAACACCAGAATACTCTGCTTATTATATGATAATTTTGGATATAGAATAAAGAGAAATATAATACTGATAAAATAAATATAATACAATGTATAATTATAAAATAACAATAATAATAAATACCCAAACGAAAGAAAGAAATGAAACTACCTGCTTGAAACAGCTAAATGTTTTTCAGGGAGGGAAGGCCAATATTGAAGTTATCTATGTCTTTACAAATTAAGTTCACCCTGCAGCACATGGATGGAATTGGTGATGCAGAATAATGGTGTTTTTAGCTGATGGCACGTAAAATAAAGGCGTGATCCTACACTTTGCTCGCGGAATATAGAAGTCCAGAGTTTTAAGTATTTCACTGTCGTTAATATGTCCGTGTTTCAACTTATAAATAAATAAGAATAATAATATAACAATAGTTTGGACCTAAAGAAATTTTATGCACATGGTAATATAAAATTTTAAAAGATCTATTTTCCACAGTCTCACTAAGATTAGTATATTTTTTATTGGAAGGACACCAAACAACCAGGCAGTGTGTTAGTTTAGACGAACGGAGCTGTTAAGAAAACAATAATTGCACCATTATCACGAAAATTACGGGTATTACTAGTCAATTTAGAATAAAATAACACAAAGGTCCCTCACGCTGTCACATTGTGGTAACTTTTCATCACCAATGAGTTATCGTAAGTGCAAGGGACCAAAATGACATCCCCTTATACTTGCTGATATTTAGATTAGTTGCATCAAGATCTCTGTGTTGTTACAGATCGAAAAACTTTAAGGTAATCTGCATATAGCACGAATTTCAAAATGATATAATGATATAATGCCATTGACAAAATAAGGAACAAGAGAGGCCCCAAGACAGAACCTTGGTTTATCCTGCTTATATTATATTCCTATATTGTACAAAACTAGGTCTCTTTGTAAGATATGTCTTAAATAAAGCGATCAAATCAGGGGATAAACCGAAGTATTCACGTTTTGTTGAATTTGATCAGAGGCTTTGGAGGAATCTGTATACATATATGGAACCAACTTGAACAAGCACATTTCGTAGAGCACATATTTGTAGTAGTGGATTTACCTTACACAAAACCATTTTGAAACACTGACAAATATGAGGAAACATGATTATACATATATTTAAACTCTGTAAGTTCAAAAACTTTCGAAATGTTGGATATAATTGAAACTGGGCCATGATTAGAAACATCGTCTTTATTGCCTGATTTGAATATTGGTGTAACACCAGATATCTTCCAATAGTCAGGAAAGTGTTGCTATGCTGCAATATTAGTATAGGAAATAGGATACGGTGGTTTAAAATAAATTTAAAATAAATTTAAAATAAAAATAAGCCTTACCACCTTGTTGAGTAAAGAACTTTGAATACGTATTTCGGCAACTAAGTTGCCATTCTCAACAGAAAACCGCAAAGGAAAATAATGTCAGACGTAGCACTCTGAGAGCAATGCACCTCACAAAACACCACTAATAACATTACTTTCGCCTTCATAACTTATGTCGTAATATACTACTTAACCGTTAAACATCGTGCAATGATCGACAACGATCGGCCCACCAACAATCTGTCCATTGTCTACGGTGCCAGTAAAAAATAATTACAATGAGTAAATATTGTAACAATTCATTGTTACAATATTTATTCATTGTAATTAATTTTTACCGGCCCCGTAGACAATTAACCGATTATTAGTAAGCCGATCGTTGCATGATGTTTAATGATTAAGTAGCATATTAAGACATAGATTATGAGCGGGAAAGTAATGTTATTAGTTGTGTTCTGTGAGGCGCATTGCTCTCGGAGTGCTACGTCTGACATTATTTTCCTTTGTGGTTTTCTGCTGAGGATGAAGAAGGAAATACGTATTCAGCGTTCTTTACACAACCAGGTGGTAAGGGGTATTTTTATTTTAAGTTTGCAATATTAGATTAGAAATTTGTAGTAACGTAAATGTGTAGTAACCCATCTTGGAGTAATCCTTTATAATGAACGCCGGAATACTATCTGTACCCATACTATACTGCTTTGTAACGATCTGTTTCCCGCTTGGACATCTTCGACATAAAAATTCTTGATGGTTCCATTATTAAGTTCAAGGGAATTCCCTTCACTCGATACCGCATATACCGAGGCAAAGTAGGAAGGGAAGGCCTGATCCTCATTCGTCATGGACCCAGGAAAAAACGTGTAAATCCGCAAGGAAAGCGTGCGTTGGGTGCGATGTATTGGGGCACTAAATTCAAAACAGTTTCGAAAATCTCCTAAGGTTTAGCACAAGCTGCTTCCATATCATCGAAGTCAAGTATAGAGGACCAAGAACTTTGAAATAGCAGATTATAGTGATTGCAATCTGCATACTTAAAATTAAAAGAATTAACATCACAGCCTTGGTAAAGTTCGGATGCAACATTATTGTAGGTGATATTTAAAAGATGAATGATGGGTATCTTCAAGCAGTGGAAGAATCGGAACGTTCAATTGAAAACGAGCATTCGGATGGACAAAATATTAGATCTAGACATCATTTATCTTTACATTAAATATTTGTTTGTTTTCCTTTAAATGTTTTAAGGGAATTAAATGATTAAAGAAGATCAAACACTCAGCCTAACACAAGATAGTCTAGTTTTTATTTTGATATGGTGAAAGTAAATACTGAATAATTATATAGTAAGAGCGACATTCTACTTTTTAGTTATGTCTTTCCAATAATGGTTTTCAGGTTTTCATTTATTATTTTTAGCAGGACAGGGAAGTTTAAGGTAGTTTAATTCCCTTTAAAAAATTGGAATAAATTTAATATTTAGCTTCTTTTTTTATAAAGTAGTAAAACAATGTATAAACTATTATAGGCAATGCAAGCAGTGGTGGGTATGAAATTAACTTAGGTATTTAGAAACTAGACCTGAATTAAAAGTTTAAATGGAAAATATTTCAACTTGATGGATTATATATTCGTTCGTACTACAGATAAGGCATGAAGGATATTATTAAATTGCTTTGGAATATTGCTAGGAACAATTTTCTTAGGTAATCTCGTTATTAGATGTAATGCAGAAGGTAGCTATTACCTATGGAAGATGGAACGTTGGAACTATTTTAAATTGGTACATAACACAACGCTCCAACTTTCTAGTCGTAATCAGGTTTCCTTTATTCGTCTGCATTTTATTTAATATCCAACCAAGTTGCTACTCCTGTAATTACAGTTTCTGATGAATCTTCAATATTTTCAGTTACGAACGGCGAATGTACACATTTCTACGACAGGGTGTTTGATCAATTCTGTCAATCGTTACCAACAGTTCTATCAAACAGACAAGACGTTACTAATTTCAACTAGTTTTCAAGTACATCATTGAACACTTGCTTCTCCAATGAAAAGTACGGCGTTTAAAGTAGATTTATCTCTGTGCATTCTCTACGTAAGCTCTCTGGATTTGCACAGGTGAAATTCCATTTGCCGCAAAATGTTTCTGAACTTTTCTTATCAGTGCAATTCTTCTAGTGTTTTCAGCTATGTAATTCAAAGCGAATATAGAACACATTTTCTGTAGATAGGTTCAATAAGGTGAATATGATACGAGAATTAAATTACGTCTAGGCTATCAGGCTTGAACATCACGATTTGTTGGATGTAATTAGCGTTTTGTAAGAATTAGCTAATCTTTAATTTTGGAAATCACGACATGAATGTACTTTTCTCTGATTTCTATTGTTAAACAGCAATGCATATTTTTAGCTTTTCGCAGACAAATATCGGCTTTACTTCATGGATATACTGTCGGCATATATGAAATTACTTTTTCTAATTAGAAATATGCTACAATAAATATGAACATAAGGTGGATATGATTTTACGCTGTTTACATGTAGCTCGATTAATATAAGGTGGTTACTATAAGATGTTCAACATTATCTTAACAATTGTGGATGCCTAGTTTTTGGTGTATTGTTAGAGTACAATAATGAAAGTATATTTTTATCCATGTAACAAGATCACATCTCTTTTAAACACGGTATTTTTGCAAAAACATAAGGACCTTGGTATGCTGAAGAATAGACCAGATAGTAAGTGGAATACGGATTCCAGATAATACTCTAGTTTGTTTTGAACGAAGGCGTTGTATAAAGATTTTAAAACCAAGGGATTTTCGAAGTCTCTGGAAACTCGCAAAACAAAGCCAAAAGACTTAGGAGCACCAGAACATATTTCACGTATATGATGCGCAAATCTTAAGCGATCACCAAACCAATTGCCAAGAGCTGTAACTAATTTCTTAGATAATATAGTTGTATTATTTATCAATAATTCCTGGTAAGAATATGATATTCTCTCAAGAAGATGCAATACCGCATTTTTTAAGATACAAAAAATAAATAAACAGCAGTGGACCTAGATTTGATCCCTATGGTACGCCTGATGTAGCAAAATAAGTCAACGAAGTATAGCCTTGGTAATACACGTAGTTCTCTCTATGCTGCAGATATCTTTGGAAAAGTGCTAAGAATGATTGTACGAAATCAAACGAGCTCATTTTCCGAAGGAGTATTAGGTGGTCGATATTTTGTATTCATTTTGGATTAGTGTGATTTCATGTCTCTTTTCCTGTAATTATCTAAAGTAAGTGCCATGATAAACTTAAGTTTAAAGCTTCTAATTGTCATTTTTCTTGTATATTTAAATAGATTCTGATTTTTCGTACGGCGGATGCTCTGCATATAAATATGTGTACACCAGTTGATATTCGTTCATGAAATAGATAAATTAGGTAAGAATAAGGCAATTGAATTCCTGGAAATAAAAATTGGATTTAATATGGAAGTTTTCCAAAATTATTTTCTTAAAATCATAAAGAGAAATTTTTAAAACCTAAGTCAATTGCTACCATAAAACTTGTTTAGAATATAAAAGTAAACAGAGAGCACTTTCAAAACTTAAAAATTATTAATAACAGCAACAAAATCTTCTTATTGTTAAATGTTCAAATTGCTCACAGTACTGACGGGCCCAGTACCTTAATATATCTACTTATTATAGAAGCTGCCTTCAACGTTCAATATTGTTTGAGGTTAAATATTATTAACAATTAATAATCCTCCCTGGTAGTTTGGATGTGGCGGATTCGAATTTTGAAAGTCATAGATTGACTGAATTCAGTGTGAATGAGCGTTGTTTTTTTTTGTAAATTTTGATGCAAAAAGAAATGTTCACAATAAATCATTATCACTTTAAAGAGTGAAAGATTCTAAATGCGTATTTCGGCAACTAAGCTGTCATCCTCAGTTGAATTTACAAGGGAAAAAGATAAAGCCTTGGAAGACATACTCGTCACCAGGTCACTAGTGAAATAACACTGATTTCTAGCTTATAATCTATATCTAAATATACTAGGTATATAATCGTTTCGGTTTACAGAGCGATAGTGTGAATGCGGGAATTCATAAGTTTATCCCTAATCTCGTGAATATACTTTACTTTCATAACTATCCAGTTCTCTAAGACTAAGGACTTATTTAACTGACCTAAGATTGTCTGTTGATATGCCGTGACCTGTTTGTGAAATATGCTGAGCAACGCTAGAACAGGTCTGCCATGTGAATGTGCTTCTTAAACCCCGTATTGGTCTCTTTCTTTGTCCAATATATTTCGGATGTTCGGACTTCAAATTATCTTTGCAATGTATGTCGAATGAAAACTGCAAAGGTATTATATGCATGACGCCACTAAATAAGCATGTTTTAAAATAAGTTTTATTTTAAAACATGCATAGGTTCTTTATATTTGAATATTAAAAAAAAATTACAATTAAAGATGGGTATGCAATAGATCCTCTTATTTTTGATTTTCGTTCTGCGTAAATCAAAATATTACAGTGTAATTGTGTCCATTTGTATGTTTACGTTGTATTTGTATGGTAACAATATACACGTGTGTACTTTTGTAAGTGGTTACTACTGCAATACCTAATTGGTTTTGTTTACTATACGTCTAACACGAAAACAGTAGATAAATTGATATTTGAGTAATAGACTCCTTTAATTTACTCGCAATTCGATATGATTGCCTTTCCACGGTCCAGTTTGCAGTTACATAGAAATTATAACAACGACTGAAATGTGAGAATACAAAAGTATTCTTCAAGCAATAGTGGCGAAATACGAAATACAAACGAAGCTAGCTGGAAATATAAAGCGCCCTCTCGTCGAGTGTTAACAGTCGAAAAAGCATTCGGCGAAAAATTAAAAAATACGAGGGTCCAGCCGCGAAAAGAAGAAAAATCTATATCACGAAATGGTGGAGCTTCTGATGGTGAGTTTTTAACGCCATCTTAATTAGAGAAGGGCGCATTTTGTTTCGGAAGATAGCAACGTTAATTTTGATAATTCAGTAAATGTTTCTTGAATTTTAAGTAATACTGAGGGATATGTATTACTTATTACGGAATGCACAAAATTGAAGACTTTTTTTCTTTGTAAAAATGCTGGAATATGAATAGCAATTTTATACAATAGGCATATTTTAGTATTAGGTGCTACTTTGGTAAATTTTTTTTTAATACTGTTTTTTTTTCTGTTTTATAGAGTGTGCCATTCGCTATTTGATAGTAGTATATATATGATAATGAGGTTATAAAAATTATCGAAATGGGAATCTTTAGGTACGGAAGTGTACACAGCAGGGTCGCATTAATGTGAAATACTCTTAAGCCGGATTTTATAATAATGTTGCTTGCATTAGAATTAATTATTTATTAAATACATTGTGGGCAGTGTATGGTTTACTTTTATTATGAATTTCCTTTAATGTTCTCTAATAATTAGCACCTTAAATTAAAAACTAATTCAATTTGATTATAAATATGCACCTATTATAAACAAATTAATGGTGTCATTTCCGTAAGTAACCATAGATGGATTTTTAATTAATGTTGAATTATATTTAGGAATGATTGGAAGAATTCTATAAGACACGTCATCCAAATTGAAAATTCCTAGGAATCTGACAAGCTTCATAAAGAACTTATTATCAATTGACAGTGATAGCCGTAGCGATATTTACAGTGACACGGAAAATGAGGACATTCTCTAATATGTTTTCTATTTTATCAAGCAATGTTGCTTGTACTAATAAAAATTTGTTTTTTCTACTGTTATTTACAGTATTTGTTTTTATTTCTATTGCATTTCTTTGTTTCTATTATATATTAAATCTTCCAATAAAATGTTCATATGTACCTCAAAACTTCAATATTTCCCTTACTAATTGTTATTCAAAACAGCACCTGTAGCCCCTTTTCAATTTTTCCTATACGCCCCTAATAGACAAATACTATCTGCAAACATTTAATCCTTCACAGGTAAACTCACAATAGCAAACCCTTGTAATCCGATTTGTTCTAATTAAAGCTACTTTAATTATCGTGTTTATCGTGAAGTAATTTAGGTGACAAGCCATTGACACTGTGGAATGTTACAATTTGTGTTGATATGTAGGCATTTTGTAAATATTACCTCAAATACTAGAGTTATGAACAGGGTCGCGCCTTGCTAGAACCAAATTAGGTACCATTTGACATATTTCTGTCTTTGCATAGTAGATATATAGACAAGCATTTGCCTGTTCCGGTATTTAGTGGTTTGGTCTAAGTAGCACTCTCTGCGGCGGCAAAAGTTTCTATTCCCTTGAGGTCTGTAGTTTGTAGTTAATTATCTTTGGTAAACGTTTGTTTTCCATTCTTAGAACATCCACATGCCAAAACTTATTTTATATCCGCCTAACTACCGAAGAAGAGATTGAAACGCACAAAAACAAATTACATCAGTGTCGATCATCCGAATATGATAACATCTCTAGTCATTTGATTAAATATATAAAAGATTAGGTTGCGGTTTCTTTAATATATTCAATTTGATTCTTTCTGCGGCCAAGCGTCGGTTAACTTTGGGGTGTGCAAATGTAATACTTATATATAAGAAGAGATCGAGGGAAACGTTACAAACCGATTTCTTTGCTTCTTTGCTCCTCTAAAAAAAGCCTCATTTATGACTTTCAAATTTCAAATACAATGTCTTGTACGTCTTTCAGAACACTGTCCAGAAGTATCGAGCCGTTGACACTGCCGTGGAAGTTTTTGTTAATAATATTGCGTCTTCGATCAGCAAAAAAAATATATTGGTAAATGTGCAACTATTAATGTAAGTAGCCTTAACATAAGCGTAATGTCGAAGCAATTGCAATTTATGCAAAAATAGAAAAATACCCTTACCATGTCAATGAGTGAAGAACTCCTGGATACGTATCCTCAGCAGAATCTACGAAGGAAGATAATGTTAGACATCACACTCTGGGAGATTTGCACCACACAGAACACAAATCTCCCAGAATGCGACGTTTAACATTATCTTCCTTCGTAGATTCTGCTAAGGATGGCAACTTAGTTGCCGAAATACGTATCCAGGAGTTCTTCACTCATCGAGGTGGTATTTTTTATTTTTACTATTTTAAGCCGCCGTATTTTGTATTTTATATGCAATTTATGCGTTAAGGCAATTACTGACTTTTACAGACGCCGGTATATTAAAAAATATTTTGTAGCATTTCAGTGACTATTAAGGTTCAAGAGAAATTGCAAATGGTAAAACTTTATTATGGTGGCAATTCGGCAAGAGTTAATCGTGATTTATTAGCAGCAAAATTTCCAGGTAGGCCTATTCCAGGCATTGCAGCAACACAAAATACGGTTATAACATTAAGAGGTCCGGGAACTCTTGTTAATCTAAAAAATAAAATTATTACACCCTATATTAAACTTTTTTATTAAGAATTATTTTTCAGGTGTTTCTTATTTAAAAATTTTAGAACAGTTAGCTCTCTACATCGTTTTTGATTTATAGCTTCGTTTGGAATTAGAAATAACTATTTATTTAGTAATAATACAAGAGTTTTCAG
The DNA here is from genome assembly GCA_031763485.1 of Osmoderma eremita. Lineage (NCBI taxonomy): Eukaryota > Metazoa > Arthropoda > Insecta > Coleoptera > Scarabaeidae > Osmoderma > Osmoderma eremita. The sequence continues at coordinate 183 of JARFOC010038336.1, read as the reverse complement.
TTACAATTTTTGTATATTTTCACAAAATTAATTCAATTTAATGTTTTCGCTGTGACGGACGTATCGAAATTGTACATATTCTATGGAATTTGAGTGTTAGGAAACCTTCAAAAAATTAAGTATATAAAAATATATTTAAAAAATATATAAATATACACCTTTGAGATCACACAACACGTCTGA
>JARFOC010038326.1:0-25127 GCA_031763485.1 Osmoderma eremita | reverse complement strand
TTTTTTGTCACGCCAACGTAGACCCCCGTCGAGTCTCCCGTGGACCCCTGGGGGTCCACCTGGACCACTTTGGGAATGACTGCTTTAGATCATTCAGATACCTATATTAAATTTTATTGAAAATAAAAATATTATAAAGAAACTATTGTCATAAATTTTCAGAGATAGTACAGTTGCATTGAGTTTATAAACATTTATAATTCTATTAGAGAAGCAAGGAGTAGAAGGAATAGTAAAAATAATTCCCAAACTAAATCCTGGCAATAAAACGAATATAAGAGTCGACACGCATACAATAGCGAACATATGTACCAATACTTGGGGGAATCAGAGAGTGGGACAGTTGAAACCCTTTTCGTGATAATGAACAAGGTCATTGAAGAAGTTACCTCTTAAAATTTAGGTTCAAAATGGACCATAGAAAGGTCAAGAGAAATTATATCTATAGCAAGGTCTGAGAACGATCTGCAACTACAACTCTAATATACTACCAAGCGTCTAAACAATATAGCATGAACACATACAAGCAATCTCAATTTTTTGTATGTCAACTTCTTTGCATTCATTCTGGGCACGTAAAATGTTACGCAGTTCGGCAAGTAGTATGTTAATATCATCGTCGTCAGAATAAATGTCTTCATTTCGATCTTCATCATGACCAGAATATTTTCTTTCAAGGTAGGGTTGTTGACTGCACTTTGCCCCAGGCCTTTTCGAGTTCGTAGATTGCATTCAATAAGGTTAGGTTTTTCCAAAATGTTTTGGGTCAGAATGTTCATCACTCGCTGTTTGAAGCAACCCACTACTATAACGACGTTTCATTGTGGCAATCACGCCCTGACCATGGGCTGAATCAGAACTGTTACATTTGGTGGTAAATGTTTAGCAAATATCTGCCCATCGCTTGATTTCAACGTTAATTCGAGAGGGTGAGATGGAGCATTGTCCAATAGCAGTACAGCTTTTTGAGGTAGTCCGAGAGATTGGAGATGCGTCTTTAACCGAGGTAGAAACTTTTTATCGAACCACTCTTTAAAAATTGTTCTATCCATTCACGTACCTTTTTGATTGAAGTAATCTACAGGCAAGTTTAAAACATCTGTTCCTTTAAAAGATCGCGGTTATTTTGCCTTCCCAACAACACAGAGCTTTACTTAATAGGTACCGTCTGCATTTGCAGAACACATAGCAGTTAAACGTTCTTTCGAAGATTTGTGACCTGGTTGTTTGACGCTCCTATGCAGAAGGAAGCGTTTTTGTTGCCAGATACTTCCAAAAAAAGGACAATTTCATCGGCATTTTATATTTGTGCGGAGAGTAAATTTTCACGCTCAAAAAATAAGCGAAAGTCTCTTACGAAAGCACGAGCTGCGACTTTATCGTTCCTTCTCAATGTATACTCATTTGACGAATACCATGGCTTTTTTAATCTTATCAACCAGCCTGAAAACCCATTGAATTCACCTTCCATTCCCAGTGCATCGCCAGTGCATTCCCAGTGCATCGACGAACTTCCTTGCTTGCTACTTACTTGCACAAATGGCTCCTGAAACGGAAATTCCCGCAGATTTTTCCCGATTAAACCAAGTTACCATGGCCTTGTATAATTCTTGATAGGTTGCTGGTTTCATCGTTTTTCGTTTTGACAAAACCACTGACACTATCAGAATTAGCCGCATATGTTATCAGGTGTTCTATATTAGATTTAATATCACGCACTGTTTGCTCGCCCACATTATATTGCATTGTTAGGTTTTTAACACCAACTAGACTTGTCTGTAGCACGGCTTCATTGGAGGAATTACGGATTAACCGTGCCGGGCATGGTTAATCTACTTTTGAGATGTTAGCACCACTTAAGCCGTAAACCGGACAATCAGCCCCCGGAAAATCGCGGGTGCACTGTAAATCTAAAAAACAAAAGTTACAAAAGCACCAATAAGATATAAACTTTTTGTAGAAAACTCACCCATTCGACAAATACAATGGTTTTACTGTCACGAAGTAAAAATATGTAGCTACAATGACCAAGCAAAAGAACTAAAAAAATCAAATTAATAAAGTTTCGAAATGTTTGAAGCTATATGGCGAAACAAATATATGAGAACAGAAAGCAAGTCAGAATATATAGGTACATAGATCCTGGCAGATGGCCAGTTTTGTCTCATGGCATTGAACAAGAACTGGGACCAACCAAACAAAAAGTATGTTGAGAAAAGTAGAAATAAAAGTTTGAGCTAATACTAGCAATACTATGAGATACAGGATAAGAAACAAAACATCGAACCTCCAAAGAGATGGATACATAGTTGTAACTTTACCTCACAAGAACAGCTGCGACACAATACATAAGGAAAATATCTGGAAATAAACAGATCAATAGTCCTGAAATAATAACCAATTTCAATAAAAACCAATTTCAATAACAAATCTTGGAATATCCAAAACCTACACGAGTTACCATACACAGAAACAGAAACCGAGCGATTGACTATCTATCGCAACCTAAACTCTCCCAGTTTTCTCACATGCATATCAATTCGAACCCACATACACACGAGTGACTTCATCAATTAGACCAACAACGGAACGATGATTCATATTCATTATACAACATTACGTTCCACCGGCCGTATTGTTAGTGGGTCCTCCACCTCGTCTCCTTCTGGGCGGGCACCAACATCATGAATGCCTTGTCGCCAACTCACCCTCTCACACAATACGGGTGCATTCGATACGCGCCGTTTGACGTCAGTTTTCATTAGGAGGAACTGCGAATTTCGGTGTAATGTTTTAGGCAAATCCCCACTGACAGCCGATAATGACTTTGTGTTTGCGTACGATTTTTGTTGGGCGCGACATCGAAAAAGTGTCGAGTTTATTAGAAAAATTCGGTGGAACAAGCCAGTTCATTAGGAAACGTTGCTCGACACTTTGAATTTATAAATTTTTACTATTAAGACAAAATCAAAAAGGAGAAATGACATGAATACATAAATAATAAAACCGAAATGAATTATGAAGGCTATAAACATCAAGAATAATAGTAAAAAAATACTGTGCTACAAGCAAAACAGCAGACATGGTCTAAATTTGGAGAAAAAATAGAAAAAGATAGTAAAAATAACAAAAACTATTTTTTTAGAGTACTGAAAAATCTTAGAAACAAAAAAAGGATGGGTGTCAGAACAATTAAAAACGAGAAAGGAGAATTATTGGGAAGTGACACCGAAGTAATGAACCGTTGGAAAGAATATTTCCAAAAGAAAAGCGACTGCGGCAGGGGTAAAAAAAGGTAGAAAAAGCTCAGAGTGGATTTAGAAAAGGGAGGTGTCCCCAAGATCATATATTTTTATTGAAAGAACTTATTGATAGAATTGTCGCCACAGGAAAAACACCATTCGTAGAGATAGAAAAGGCGTTCGACAAAGTACCAAGAAGGAAAAGCTGGAAATCGCTAGAGCAAAGAAGAGTAAATGGAAAACTTATTAGAGCAATCAAGAGTATGTACAGCAGAACCAAGAACAGAGTTATAAGTAACAATAGAATATCCGAAGTATTTACTGCAAAAGGGAAAGTCAGACGAGGGGGCAGTTTAAGTCCGCTATTTATCGTCACCTTCATGGACGACATAACAAGAGATGTAGAAGAAAGATTAGAGTAGACCATTATACATTGGGTACACGGATTTGGCAAAAATTGGTGTATTTCATCGTGCCTTTGCAGATGATGTAGCTCTAATAGCAAGGAGCGAAAAAGAGCTAGAAGACAACTTGAGGGCATGGAATGAGGTATTACTAAAGAATGGGATGAAGATGTACTAATCTAAAACAAACGTGATGATAATATCGATATAAATAGAGGAAATTAAAGTAGCACTAGAGAATGAACAAATAGAACAAGTAAATAGTTTTCAATACCTACGTGTAACGCTTGAAGAAACGGGAAAACACGAAGGAGACATTGGCAACAGAATTGAAAAAGCAAATAAAATGTGCTATGCATTCAATACGGATCTCCTAAACAAGAAAGAAAAGAGAAACAAAGATGAATGTCTATAAGGCTATATACAGACCAGTATTTACGTATGGATGCAAATCTTGGATGACGACGAAGCAAAAAAAAACAAGATCAGAGTAACAGAAATGAAGTATTTGGTAAGAATAAAAGGAGTAACAAGAATGGACCGCATTAGGAATGAAAATATCGGGAACGAACTAAACATTGGATCAATGGAAGAATTCATTGAACGACAACTTGGATGGTGGGGGCATTTGCAAAGAACGACTCAATGCAGGTGAAAAAGCTGTAGGAATCAAAAGTACAAGACAGGAAGAAACGCGGTAGACCAAAACAAACGTGGATAATATACTGGGAAAAATTCTAAAGAAGAATGGAGTGAAACAAGAAGGCTGTCAAGTAATAAGAAGGAGTGGAGCAAGTTTATGAAAGATTAACGAAACAGAATGGTTAATAACACCCTACACCCAATGGGTAGAAGGGAGTGATTATATATACTATTAAGTCATTAAAATATGTACGACAAAGAACAAAAATATCTTTTGCGAAGAAAAACCTATACTGTTAAAAGGTTAGAGCACGTGACAGTACTGTCGAAAACGTTGACTATGTCGTAAGTCCTGCAAGGTAGTGTTGTAGGACCCTTGGCTTGCGTACTCCACAGGACAGATTTTCTAACATCAAGAAATACCAGCATTGGCACATTTACATATTTGATAATCATTCTTGCAGCTGATGTGAACCCAATCGAGGCTAAGAACAAATTACAAATTCACTTATACCAAATTCAAACAGGCAGAAAAATTGAAAATAAAATAAATGAACCAACTTCGTCCTCGAGAAAGATCACGCGATCTGTACTTCAAAATATAGTGATTTCAACATTCACTAGTACGAAGTATTTAGACACATTGACAGCAAACACACATTGAACGACCGTATTGTCCAGAAACACCCAAAATGTAAAAGGATCGAGTTGGCTCGTGGGGAAGAATTAAATGAACATGTCATTAGATAACAAATTTATTTTATATAAAAGTAACATCAAACCGATTTGGACTTACAGAATAGAGCTTTAAAGATGTTCCAGTAAGCTAATCAAATGTACTACAAATGATGCAGGTTGATACATATCAAACCAACCCCTACACGAAGATCTACAGATATACATTAGGACCGTAAGGAAGAGCAGCAAAGCAAACCTGAGAGAATAATGAAGAATTGTCGTTGGAGGAGAGAGAATGCTCACGTCATTGAAGAGCAATTCAACCCAAAAGCCAGATCATTAGCATATAAAATAATTTATTCTGATTGTTAATATATGTATCAAATAAATAAAATATTTAAGAGAATTGACAGCACTTCCTACGTAGTATAACAAAAAATAGAATGGATTTTAGAAGAGTCCTACCACTTACTACTATCTTGTGATGCTATTTTCTGTAATTTATAACACGAATTACCGAAACTATATAATCACCGTCTACCGAAAACCATTAAAGGCCGTCACAACACCGGCTTTAAGTCAATTAAAGTCGACAGATGAATATTCATGACGTTCCTACAAGAAGATTTGGTCATCACTAATACACTTACAAGAAATAAAACTCCTTACTAGTCTCAAACGCGCTACGCTTAATAAAGTTGTCACGTCTAATAGAAGACGTCCTTGCTTAGAATTTAGTTTTCTAAAGGAACCCGGCGACACTCCAACAAAGACGACTCGTAATGAAGGAATTTTGGTATGGCGCTGTTGGTTGAGGAAATGCGTTGGTTCGTTACATCATTGTCCGTATAGGGGAATAACCATGTTGTGTGGTACCATATTTCATGGAAATAACTAAAACGCACATAAATTTCTTAGTGCATATTATGACAAATTTCATCGCGGTAGTAACATTTACTAACAGTCAACAGTTTGTGTACGTACATATGTATATGAAAATTGAAAAGTGTGGTAGGCGCAATTCTCTGAATTCTGCAATGCAAGTCGAACGGTGTTAATAAATATAAACAGTTGGACATCCCACGCACTAATTTTGAGCGTATAGTGAAAGTAGACCTATTAATACAAAAAATCTTATAAAGTTACGTAACGTTATTACAGGTTTCTCTAAGATTATTCATTGAATAAAATTAGAGTGAGTAAAAATCATGTTATTTATTTATTGTCTTTAGAAATACATCGTGGAGGTCATAAAAGATAGGCAAGGTAACCTTTTTTAGCATCGCTATATAATAAAACACACGTAGGTGTCAATTTTTGTGCTTATCTGTCAATAAGGCTTTATGTCGCGGTTTCCAACTGGATAAATTTACTGACTGCGGTCGTCTCTAACAATACGCATCGACCAGTGCGTCAACGATACCGATTTGCGCCTTGCAAGGCAATCCGCCAATCACTAGATCTTCGCAGACTCGTCTAAGTAAATGAACCTATCGCCAGATCCACGGACATCTTTTAATGTGAGTTTGAACAGAAAAATTGGGAGCGATGCATTTGACTATGTATTTGAAATACATTAAATTCTGGGGTACATATTTGCCTAATTTAAATTTCCTATAAATTTCATTTTAAACCAAAATAACAATAAAATTCGGTAAATTATGATTTATGATCGCAATTATGGTAGTTGATGTTTACTTTTAACATTTCTCTCTGCGTCATGCTGACTTTTGTTCGTGTTTCTTACATTATCTATTTATTTAGAACTTCCATAACATACAAATGTATGGTGCAAATTTAAAAACGGCTTATAGCGTGGTTTCTTTCGATCACGGTTGGCGTAGAATTTTGGTGCTTTTCGGCAGCTATCGTTTGACGAATAATAACAGCGTAACACATCTGCTGTTTCGGCACTTGTAAAAGCCAAATGTCCAATGATCTAATCTACTAAAGCTAACAAAAATGATTGACCAATCGCTAAACTATTACTTACAGTCATGTACAAGTCACGACATTTAATTATTGTTTCTCTTTAGTGATCAGTCACTTTTCCAAAGCCTGCTTACGTAATTTGTGTTTTTTGTTATATTATATATTGCATAAAGAAAAGAAATATAAAGCGAGACTGTATTCAGAATTTAACAAATTATCTAAATATCAGAAAAATGCAGGTGTAGGTACAATTAAAAACAAAAACAAGCTATCATTCGCTCCTTCTTTGTTTTCGAAAGTACAGCATTCTATCTTACCTAATTGGAAAGAGCATAAAACATTGTAGCAGATTTGCCTTTGAACTTTTTACTTTGATTCTCACGGCAATAATGATCACACAACGAAAAATCAACCACTCTGTATATACGAGGTGTGTAAATTAAGTAATGAGACTGACAACGTAGCTTTTGATATGGCAACACGGGACGCATGGAGGGGCGACGAGTGGACATTGTAATACGCGTTCAGTGCAAGTTTGAACTCGATCAAGTGATTTGGTTATCCGTTGTCGTTTTTTTTCCGTGAATCCGGTTTTCGTAGTGCGTTCTACAAATGAAAGACATTAAATTCGAGCAACGGTGTGCTATCTATGTGCTAGGTTTTGCTTCAGACTTGGGTAAAATGCAACAGAAACATTTGCAAAACATCAGCAGGCCTACGGAGACAGTATTTTGTCAAAAGCCCAGGGTTTTCGGTGGCATTTTCAGATGGAAGAGCGCCAATGGGAGATGAGCCACGCCGCGGAAGGCCTTCAAATGCAAGAACCGATTGCAATGTCGACAAAATCCGTGATTTTGTGTGTTCAGATCGTCAGTTGCCGGTCAGAATGATCGGGGGCAGTTGAATTCGTCTCACACCACCGTTCGTCAAGTTTTGACCAATGAATTGGGAATGAGAAAGATTTGCTCGAAAAATGGTTCCAAAAAACCTTTCGCAAGAACAAAAGGACACCAGAAGAAGACGGTGCCTTGACATTTTGGAATCGATTGAAAACAATGAAAATTTTTTGGAACGTGTCATTACGGCTGATGCGCCAGAGCATGGAATGACACACTTCAGGCTCCCCAAAGCCCAAGAAAGCAAGAATGAGCAAATCAAAGATCAAAAGAATGCTGATTTGTTTCTTTGATAGCAAGGAAATCGTTCAAAAAGAGTTCGTGCCCCAAGGTCAGAAAGTTAATCAACATTTTTACCGAGATGTTCGCAAAAGACTCCAAAAAGGGTGATGCGTGTGAGACCAAACATCAAGAACGATTGGATCCTGCATCATGACAATGCGCCTCGTCACACAGCAATTTCCATAACGGTTTTTTGGCCAGTAAAAATATTTCTGTGGCTCCTCGGCCTCCTTATTCACCTGCCTTGAGTCCTTGTGACTCTTCCCAAGATTGAAAATTTATCTGATGGGACATCATTTTGGGACACTCGAAAACATTCAAACGGCTGTAACCGACCAGTTAAAGGCGATTCCAATATCCGAGTTCCAGCACTGCTATGAGGAATGGGAGAACCGTCTCCAACGCTGTGTGGCTTCCCAGGGGAAGTATTTTGAGAAAGACAACGCTCGATTGTAATTATATTCAAATAAAAATATTAAAAAATATCAGTCTCATTACTTAATTTACACACCTCGTACAACGTTGCACAGGTAAAACATATTCAAAAGTCTTTATTATGGACCAAATGTTCGAGAACGAACTTCTGAAATAAAGACTTTAACAACAGGAAATTAGAAAAATAATCAAGTATGCCTGCAAAACGTGGTTTGTTTTCCTTATATAAAATATTCTGTATATTACGTTCCACAGAAAATATTCAACAGCCTCTAAAAAAGTCCAACGAATTTCCTCCTCGCTTAATTGATAAATTCAGCTCACGCGCTTATTTCCATATCATTTACATAGGTATGCTGTATTCTGTGTGGTATTTAAGAAAATAAAACAGATAATGTTAATCACAAATAAAAAAAAAGCTCACAAAATGTCTATAACGTACCAAAATAGTCCTTTTGGAAAGCAATACATTTGTTTATTCTGAAACACTGAGACGACGTGCGCTCCTTTCTTAGAATTCTCCCATTCAGGGCGGAGTGAGAAAAATGGAGCATGTGTTTTTTGGGGTAGGTAAAGAGAGTGCAGGGAGAGGAGTGCATGTTTCTAGTTTAAGCGACCTCCGCAGCCATTCGGATCCGACTTGATGGGGGGAATGGGAATGGGAATCCACGTATTCCCGAAACACGTGTCGTCCCGAATTAATTAATACTTTGTGCGGGAGGAGTAATCCGAACAGTGTGTTTATTGTGCTGCCCCACAGTTCTTGCTATCTTTACTTAATTTTTCACATTATAGAAAACTTTCAGCACGTTTCACGATGTTATATAATGGTAACCATATCTTAATTTTGAAGTAGAACAAAAAGCAGAAAGCATTTTTTTACATACCACACTGGCGTAACTTTTGCTGGTAATTCGTCCAATACCCGTACAGATTAAGCTTTTGCTTGCGATCTATTTTTAAAGTTATTCATGATGAACCCTGATCATTCAAAACACCACTGCTTTTGCTTTGAATGGAATATCGGTACACAACCATAAATTCCGCTTGTGGTCCGATATTAATCACATTCTTGATCTACATATATGTTACTATATTACAATATTTAATTAATTCTTTTACCCTGGCAATGTTTTCTTGCCACGTATAAGGTATAGCCCTCGCAAGATGAGCCAATATTCCAAAAAGACAGAGGCTTGAAATAATACAAAACTAAATCAAAATAATCCCTATTACGTCAATGAGTGAATGACACTTAAGAAAATAGTGTTGGGCAAGATAGGCTTATATTTTGACCGTTTGCTATTGGTTAATACATTAGGCAATATTACGCACGAGAAAAGCTGTTAATGAATACGAAATTTATGTTGTATAAAATGAAATATTACTGATCGCTACGTTTTTGTAATGTAAGTTGCCAAATTTCCTCGGTTGCTTTTGGTTCCGTATTTGGTTGTTTCCTGTGTTTTTCGTTATATTATTTGTTTAGCATTTTGGAGAAAAGGCAGTAGTTATAAATACTACATATTGGAAGTGATAATGGTTTTGTTTAAAATGGTTCGCTATATTTTCAATCGGAAAAAACCTCCGATTACCACGGGGAAATGGTGAAGTATTTACAGGATAGGTGAAAAACGTTCTACCATATTTAGAATCAAATTTTGTTATTGTAATGAATAATGCACCATAACATTCAACGCAGAAAAAATTTCGGATGACTGCATGGGAATAGGATATTTTAATGAATTGGCTTGTTTCAAAAGGAATTGCCTGCGATATCCTACTTAAAAGTTGAACTTCTGGAACTCGCTAAAAGCTATCTAAAAAAATAATCCGATACCCTATGTAATCGATGAGATAGTAGTAGAAACTGGTTTTTTTTGGTCTGGACTATCTCTGGTTGAAGCAAAGATCGGAAGATATGATCTTCGTGAAATTACACTCCTTTGTAGGTTCTATTGAGGATGGCAACTTAGTAGCCGAAATACGTATTTAAAGTTGTTTGAAGTAGCAATTTCGATAGTGAATGCCAGTGCGTGTGAAAATATTTGGCGTGTCCTTCTGATGTAGTATAAATCGGAACTTTCAAAAGTGGTTTATATATTTTGTTGTGGCTGAAAATGTTGGGCCATACCATCGTTTTTTTTAAATATTTAAACGGTTGAGTATTTTGAGATAATTACAAGGTACAATATCTAAATTCTTAATTACGTGAGTCATTCTATTCTCGCCTTTATAAAAACAGATTTACTACGTAGAAGCAGATGTAAATTAGACCTGAACCAGACAATTATAAACCAGATTCATCTAAGCTACACTTTGTTTATTCAGCCCGAATGGATAATGAAGATTTAAATAAAATATATGGGTATAAAATCTCGACGATTCCAAAGTAACATCGTTGAGTCATATAGTCTCTAGGGAAACTTCCATTTAATCCATAAATTTACTTGTCCTATACATTTCCTATTCAATTTATTATGCACATCCATACATCGCTAAAGTTGAATTTAATTACCTGATGGTAACAGAAAGAAGGTTAAAACAACCAGTGAAAATAAACTAAGGAAAATTATTCCATAAATATTTAAGAGCCGGAAAAGTTTGAAATTTATTCACGAGTTTGGAGTGAGAACTTTTAGAATATCCTGTCGTTGCTAATGCAATTAAGAAGTGCCCGAAAATCCGAAACTTGCGGTGTGTGCTTCGAGTGTTATGCGTAATTACATCAAAATTATAATTGAGCAGTTCGCAGACAATGGTTTCAGTTCAGCAGGAATATCGCGAGTAATGATTAATTGGGATGCTGCAGCCAATTTGCATCAAAATTATGCTTTAAAATTGTTCTAAGTTATTTCAAGTGGACGGATAATAATACTACTTACTTATCACAACAAATTAAGCTGGTTTCGGGAGGAGAATATTAGGGAATTGCGTTGAGATGTTGAAATCCTTGCAAAAACAAATATTCTTAGAAAAAATGTTTTTAATGTTACTTATCGTTATACCAGGGTGCGGAGAATCGCAGAAAATTAATTTGTTCGTGAATTTAATTATTTAATTCTCTTACAATTAAAATTAGGTTCGCAAATTTATCGGAAACGAATTATTTGGGAATTAAACTCAAAAATTTTGCTATACTATTTTAATTTTACAATGTTTTTACTCCGATAGAATGAAATATAATTTTGTTTTTGTTTCCTGCTTCTCTTTCTTTTTCTTTGTTTTTAATTTTTTTCTTCCTTTTCTTTCCTATTTTCTTTAGATATCTATCGTAACAAGATATGGGCAACGCTATTCTCTTTCAACTTTAATCTAACGAGAACAACGAAACGGATGGGGTATATTTTAAAAAAAAAAAGAAACAATTTATTCTAAAAAAACGAAAAAATATACAATACTAAAAAATGAAAATTTAAGAAAAAATAAAAAATTTAATTATAAAAAATAATAAAAAATACCAAAAATATAAAAATGATAAAAATAAAAATAGATAATTCTAAAAATAGCAAAACAATATAAATGAGAAACTGGCAAATATAAACAATTGGTAAAAGGTTTATGTTTATGTGTATGTTTTTCGTGTTTTTTTTTCTCTAAAATTTCATTAATGTAATATTTTTCACTAGTTTCTTATATATCCATTTTTTGTAATTTGTATTCTTGATTCTTCATATTTTTGGTAATTTTTGTATTTTCATGTTTTTTATTTTTATTAAAAGAAATAAAAACAATAAAAACCTTGAAAGAATTAACAAAACCATTAAAAAAGTAAAAAAATAGATAATTATCAATTATTTTTTAATGTTTCTGATATTTTTCAAAATTTTTATTATTTTTATGTTTGGTAATTTTTTGTTTTTATAACTATTAACCTTTTTTTAATATCTTTTTATATTTTTAAATTTTATATTTCTATTTTAATTATTATTATTATTTCTAACATTAAAATGTAAAACTAAACACTTATATACATATGTATGTATGTATATGTATATGCAACGAAAACACGTATGTATTTCTAATGCATATGATTGGGAAAGGATGATTCTTTTCGATTCCGATTCGTTTGGGAATGGAAAGGATTTATAAGTTGGATTGACTATAGGCTACAGCGTAATAAATACGTTTTTGGAATAATCCCCACGGAATGTTGCAACTTTTATGCCAGATCATACTGCAAAATTCTCTGGCAAAATAAATATGTTTTCTTAGTTTTTATATACTAAAATGGTTACAAAATAGTTCAAACACAATAAAGGACAAAATGGGAATTTTCCTCGAGTATCAGAATACATACACTTGGTAAAAATTGTATTTCTAATGCTAGTGTTGTTAGAAATCTTATGGTGATGAAGTGCTAATTAATATTCAACTTGACTGGATATTTAAATTAGTTCAAATATTCCTATCTACATGAAATATTTACTGTCTATTAAGAAGGATAAGGTACAAGGCCAGGTTCCTAGATAAAATATAGCGCCTCCAATTATTATTATTAAGGTATAATACAGAACAATTTTGTTGCACAATTTTTAAGAATTTCATATGACCACATCATAATGAAACAAACATTTGGCCATAGCAAATTGATAAGTAAACAATCAAGTTTAAAGTGAATGCCATTTTTATTTGTTCGTTCCATTCATGAATACGGAAGAAAAAACCTGTTATCATCATTCGCTACAGAAAGGAGATGAAAACAATTTTCCCTAATAACTTCCATGCCGCAGTGATACGAGTGACTATTATTATTCAGATAGATAAAGGTCACTTGGTAGGGCGGGAACGATACTTACTCGGTGTGTATTTTAGGCGGATATAACAGAGCTTTCCCTGAATCGGTACAATCCCGTGTAAAAGCTGTTAAAATATTTGTGGAAGGGCCTTATCTGGAAATGCAGCCAGCCAGGTATAAATTCGGTTGTAATGTATATTACGGGAACTTAAAATTTATCCCTCGTGAAATATTTAAGTCATAAAACATGAAAACCGTAATCTTTACTGCCTGTTGAAGGAAGTATCTTCGTTACGATGCTTTAAAAATGGCTTGTTTCTGTTACTAAAATGGATCCCGTACTAAAATTAGATATTAAGTTGTTTTCCTCTAAAAATAATACGGCCTTGTAAGCGGTGTCTATTTGGGCTTGCTAATTTTAATTATTATGCAATTTTAAGTTTGCATTTACTCCTGCATTTATAAACATCGAAATTGTATATGGACTTTCAAATGACATTTTACTACGTTGTTGTTTCAAATGTAACTTCGAATTCATTATGTAAGTGTAAACATGTTTCGATAACGCAAACTACATATGTATGTTTATCGAGTGGGAAAAGTATGTATCCAACGACCTTCGAAGGATACAGTTTGCGTGTATATTCGTCGTAAAGTTCATAAGAATTTACTTTCACCGGTTTAATATGCATAGTGACCCTAATGCAATGCGCCTACGTGAAAATTGCACGGCTCTAACAATAGCGGCCGATGCTTATTCAACATTCGTGTGCTGTTGCAGCCAAAGAAACGGAACCTCACGTACCTCTATATAATCATTATCTGTTGTCTTATGTAGAGACGACGCTTATTCAGTTGACAATGCATTTGTAAGATATATTTCGGTTGATGAGGGATAAGTCATCTCCTGGTAGTAATTTGGGAAAATTAAAAAGAAGTTGCGGTTCTTCAGATTAGTCTTTTTCACCTGAAAAACACACTAAACAATAACTACTACCTGCTGCAACCGTTGCAAGTAGAACTGTTTAGAATTTTTGCGACAATAACCCCTAGAAATCTGGAGGCCGTAAGGCGGGAGTTTTACGATAGACTCTGCTATTGCGGCGGTGCCATTCTGATGTGGGCGTACGTGTAGAATGGACTATATCGATATGAATTTAGGAATAATATTGAATATTATGATTATTAGCCGTAGTAAATATATAGCGGTCTTATGGAATAACGTTGGCAGGACGGGCAACTGGATGATATCAAGTTGAGTTATAATTTTTGTTTATTGTATTTTAAGCGCATTCCCAAGGCTTATTCTATGATTATATTACCAAATTCCATTATCGATTTTTTGTTAGTTGTTTTTGCAATGCGGTCGACGACATGTATGTTAACTAGAACAAATGATACGTAGATAAGCAAACAAAACAAAACTACAAATATTTTCGTTATCACAACCATGGAGCTAGTCAACAGATTATTCCCCATGTCTTACTGAATACTTTTGCCTTATCTACACGTACATATATTTAGATTCCAAAATCTCAATAATGACGCTTAATTGTGTCAATAGTCGCGTGCGTTTCAATATTTACATGTTAAATGATAAACGGAGCACCAAAAGAATAATCATGTCCTTGAATAGTTCCGTCTCTATTTACCTGGCGCAAATATCAATAAAAATTACAAACAGAATAATTATTATTATTTCATGCATACAGTAGGTGCTTTTCCTCACGTTTAAATACGAAAAATGCAATGTATGCTATTTTAAACGGAAAGATGCACTGGTCAGTATAAACGGCTGATATTTAAGTAGAATTAGCAAACCCTTGATGAAACTAAAAAAATGAGCCTCTAACCACCGTAATAGCTTAATTTTCTTACGTTAACGGAAGTATTTTTGATGAAAATTGATATTCCCTCTTGTTTATAGATATATACCTAACTAGTGTTTGCGGCTTCAAAATAGCCGCTTTTCTAATCCTAAGCGCCATGTCGTCTCCTTCATACAATCGTCTGGTTGCTCTCTTCTACATTTCCGTCTTTTTAAATTTTCCATAAAAGTTTTTCTCAGCCGCTTTCCTTTTCTTCTTTCTGCTGGAGTCTATTTCAAAATCTTTAATGGTATTCTCTCTTTCCCCATTCTTCACAAGTAGCGATGCCACATTAGCTGGTTTTATGAGATCGCGTCTAAAATGGTATGTTATGCTCCCATTCCTTGTCTCACATTCTGCTTTCTTACTTGGTCTAATAATGTTAACCCACTCCATCGTCTCCAGTCATTTCTGTTGACAAAAATCTCTGGGATATGCTGTTATTCCAAACCTACATCTCAGTCAATTTACTATCGTTGGGTCTATGATTCCTTCGTATATCATCCTTTTTGTCGTTTTTGTTATATTATTATTCCACAGCATAGAGCGTTTTAATTATATTGTTACCTACGTATTTTTTCATAATATCTTTTCCATCATTACTCCAAGGTACTCGTACTGGTTTACGTTCTTAATGATGCCCTTATCTGTTGCTGTATAGTTTTCCGTCCCTTGCATCACCTGATACTGAATCTTTTCTACGTTTAGCTCTAGACACCACTGGTGTATTCCTCGAACAGTTTATTGAACTTGTATGTCATATCTTCGCCGAGGATTATTTGATCGTCAGCAAAATAGTACAAATTGGACTGTCACACACCACTTCCGAATACATTGTGCCAGAAGAACTGTGCTCAAGTAATTTTTTTAATTTAGTAGGGGAGAGACGTCAACCATGTTTCACTCCTTTCGTTGGTGTGAAAGGTGTTGATGTTGGGTTGCTGAATTTAACTACCACAGGATTATTCCTGTATAGGGCTCACGTGGCATTAATATGAATAGTGCTACTGGCCCTTTTTTTCATAGCTTCCCATTGCTGGTGGAGAGGTACAGTGAAAAGGCTTGTGTAAGCCTGTAAATGCCACATGTAATTTTCTCGCTCTTAGCAACCGCTTTTCAGCAACGTGCTTTAGTATATTATCACAGGACCGTCCTGACTTAAAGCCACCTTCTTCTTCCTTAGTGATATCTCTTTCAATTGTGTTTTTGGTACTTTCCCATATAGTTTTCCCATCGACGAAGTTATACTTATTCCTCTAGTTTTTGCATTGCTTTGTGCAACTTTTTGAAATCATATACGTTATCTTCCAATCCGTTGGAATATCTATGTTTAAATTCATTAGGTATCTTTCTTTTGAATGGCTCTATAGCCCCTCTAGGGCCCTGACCCCTTAACAATTTTTGCATCCAAATTCGTAGCCTTTAAAACTTCTTTATCGTTGTCATCAACCACGTCTTCACATCTCTTTCAGGATCTTCCCTTGAGCCTTGTAGTCTTTCTTTTCAGGAGTCCTTAGATAATCGTGTTTCTCGCATTATAGTCGCACTCCCTGATCGTCGCAACCTCTGGATTCTAATGTGGTCTCATAGAGATATGTCTTTAAGGTGGCGATATAATCGGTGGCGTTATCTTAGTCGCACTCGTCCTCTTCTTACAGTGGCTCTAGTATTCTCCGTAATATTTTCTTTCGACGATGCTTACTTAGATTACTACTTACTACTACTACTCACTATCGTGATCCAACTTTCACTGCCGTAGTAAGTACAATAATTGTTCTATGAAAGTTTATCTACTGTTTGATAATGCGCTGTATAGTTTTCAAACGGTACTTCATTGATTTGCTTCATTTTCCGAAAATATTTTAGTTCAAGGAACGATGCATATTTTACTTTCATTCAACGTTCATTATATCCAACAAAACAACAAAAACGAAAAATCTATTTCAACGATCAAAGCATGACCGTGAAGTCAAAAATACCGGTTGCTGATTTAATAATTTTTGAACTTGAACTACTCTGGTTTTCTAATGTTTTATGTGGTATTCTAACAGAAAGTGTTGTGTAAACAAATAAGGAACTTTTTTTAATTAAATATAACATTACTGTTACAAATACCCCATTTCTCCAACGCCTCGGGCATCTATGTGTATGATATAGATAAGTAATTAACACGAGTTGTTCGTTCAAAAAAGATATTTCATAACTGTTCCGTTTTTACCGTTCAGGCTTTTTTAACGGTCGCCAACGGACAAGGCAGTTGTTAAACGTGTGATGCGAATTTTGCAACGATCACGAATTCCATAGCGCATATGAGTGTTATAAATAAATAAGTTCTAGGATCGTGTGTAGGAGTGGCCTTGGCAGCATGTTCATATACATTATTATAATATAAAACCGACATTACCAAGACAAGTCGTTAGGTCACTATCCAATTCTATAATTGGCGGCATTAAATTTACGGAAATTACTTTGTAATTTTCACTTGGACAGACTATTAATAGAATACGTCTATTGTTGTTACATAATTGAAAAGGAGAAAAAAAAAGAATGTTGACATTTAGCATTGTTGGGTAATAATCTTATGATTTTATTTTATAACAAAGGGCTGATAGGTTGTTTTGAAATACAAATTGCTTTATTAGCTGTCTTCACTGTTTGTTTTGACTTATTGAACAAAAACCTATCAGATGTATTCTTGATGCAGTACAGACAACCATATTACAAATACCATTAGAATTTACTGGTAGTTATCCTTAGTTTATTTAGTTTAAAAATTTAAATAATACGGTGCTTTTAATAAGGGACATAGAAGGCATGTAAAATTACTATTAACTCGTAACCGGTGAGCTTGAGTCTATCAGACTCCGGCAGTTATTACAACTATAACAAGTTATAACTACCTTGTGTATTAAGTGGCAAAAACGCACGCCTATGTACCTTTAGTTCTGATACATGAGTCTTGTTTGCCAGTGTGGTGGCAGTTCTACATGAAACGTATGTTAGTGGGCTTGTGTTGTGTGTATGCAAGAAAGATTTGAAAACACAAAAATCAGCACTGATGTTAGAAATTCAATCGGGTGCATTCTTCCAATGATACCCCAATTCTATGTCAACAGGAAGATAAATTGGATGTTCGGATGTGCCCATCCAAGATCCATAGAAAAACGTCATTTTTATGCGCAGGATGCAGAACACCAATATGTTTATCTTGCAGTCGTAAACTATGCCTAAAATGCGTTGAACGTTACGAGTGAAACTGAATTTTGTTTTTCCATACATGTATTTTTGAAGGAATGTCATTTTTTTGTATAACAACGAAATCATTTGTTATTGGGTTTGACACTCGACGTGATAAAAGTCGCACCTCACCGGTTACGGGTTAAGTAAACTATATTCTTATCTAAAAACTGCATTTTCAAGTCCCATACATTTCTCAAGTATTTCTGGATTGCCTAGATCAGCGTTTTTCAACCTGTGGGGCACGACCCCCTGGGAGGTCGCGAAGCCTCTGTAGGGGGGTCGCGAGAGGTCGAGAGAACTCAGTAAAAAATATATTTATATCCGAATCCTAATAACGCAAATGCCTAAAATTTTTGTATGGATTAAATATTTTTAACATACATGAAAAAAAAAGGTCGGGGGGTCGCGAAAAATTTTTTGATACGAGGGGGTCGTGTCACGAAAATGGTTGAAAAACACTGGCCTAGATTACGTAATTGACTGAGACATTGTCAAATACATCATCTTGTATCTTTTAAGATATAGGAAAAAATGTTTATTTTTTATAAAAACATCAAAAGTAAGTACCCTTACATTTATATGATTTAATTAGAAAAATAAAAGATCGATAAGATAGTATTATTATTCAAAATATAAGTTTGTATATTTAAATTTGGATAAAATATTTTTTTATGCAATAAATAACACAATTGTTAGGAATTGTTTATCATTATATATTAAAAAAAACATTCTTACTAGTGATGAGCGAAAATCATTCGAACGATCGTTCACTTAAAAATCATTCGAACGATTTTAACTAATGAACGATCGTTCGAATGAGTTTGCCAACCGAACGATCATGCACTTAAAAATCGTTCGAACGATTTTAGTCTAGTGAACGATCGTTCGAATGATTTTGCCAATTACATTTGTAATTGAGAACAAAATTAAATCTCCTTAAATGTAATTAAATTAAACATTCACAAAAATTATAGTTATTATGAATGTACATGTTAATGGTTTATTGTTCTATCTTGTTGGTATATATTAATTATATATAACATTTTTACATTTCATTGAAGTTTATAGGTATAAAACAATATTTTTCTTTTTTCTTAAAGAAATATGTATCAAGGATCGTTCGAATGATTTTTAAACGAACGATCGTTCACTAGGCTAAAATCGTTCGAACGATTTTTAAGTGAATGATCGTTCGGTTGGCAATATCATTCGAACGATCGTTCATTAGTGTTAAAATCGTTCGAATGATTTTTAAGTGAACGATCATTCGAATGATTTTTAAGTGAAGGATCACTCACGTTTTTGATTTCAATTTGTTTAAATTGCATTCGTTAGAATGTACGAGAAACATAGGACAACTATTTATAGGCTATAAATAACATAAATTTTAAAAATTATTTATTATCATCATTAAAAAAAATAATTCTTAAGTTTCTGATTTAACTTTGTATAAATTAAATGAGATAGAACGTTGAGAAATATTGATTGCTTGGAAGGCTGTAATGAAACGTAAACTTCTACAAGTAGTAACCTAATAAATTCTCGGTATGTGACATTCCGCTTGTAATTGCGTTAATTGTCGCCGCATTGTGTTGGTTGTTAATAATCGCAGCCAAGAAAATATATACATACAATCACCGTATGACTAATAGGAGAAAAATTTCCTGTTTAGCCTGACGCAAAAGGCCGACCTCTACATCAATTTAGCGACATATGCAAGTAAGGTATTCGCACTATTGTAATTGCTACGCTATGCGTAGATATGCAATAATATAACGTCGGCATTTTAAGCATTGTTCGACGCAACTTATATACAACCTAAGAAGCCCTGCACAAAACTTCCTACGTATACCCTATAAATGTGTTTTTTATGAATACAGAACTAAGCGTCTAATCTTTAAAAGCGACTTACGGACACAACACCACGCGCTCGAAGTCATGGCACATGCTACACTACTAACAAGTCACTGACAACTGAGACGAACAACATATAAACTGTAAATAGACTTAAATTTCTAATAATTGTTGTTCAGACGATAACGTATCAACTGTAAATGTCGACAATTGTGTAAGTATTGGAATTTATCGAAAATATTATCATTATAATTACATAAATATCATACCTAGAAATATCAATAGAAAATAGAATGTTCTTAAAATATTATTTCCTCAAACAAGTAGGTAAATCAATAACATATGTATGTATAATCGGAGAATACCTTCAAAACCTATGTACATATATGACTAGCATAATGAATAATGATGTTTTCCATTTCAAATGCGGAGTTGACAGGTTTACTTTTGCCATTATTGATTCGTTCAAATTAACCCGAAAATAGAGGCTATACATATTTCGCACAAACATCTACGTAAGTACCTATCTGTATAGGTTTACAATCGTGCTCCCGAAGAGCCAAACAAATGATACCCAAATATTATTGTTATTAACCTTGATAAAGTTATCCAAACAAATTTATGTGTAACTATAAAAAATAAGTGAGCTCCAACATCCATAATATTTGGACCAGAATTAGATTTATGGATTGCACACTTATAGATCATTTAGTAAGTGGTTACCAAAGTTGATAGGTACTTAAAATCTCAAAGATAATTAGATAAATTGGCG
Organism: Osmoderma eremita; assembly: GCA_031763485.1. NCBI lineage: Eukaryota > Metazoa > Arthropoda > Insecta > Coleoptera > Scarabaeidae > Osmoderma > Osmoderma eremita. The sequence continues at coordinate 4,144 of JARFOC010038326.1, read as the reverse complement.
GAAATAACAGTACTGAAATTTAGGATGCTGCAGAATTATTCCCACAAAATAATTTATCATATTTGGCTTATTTGACATTACCTGTCATATTAACTAATTGGTGGTATATTGGGTCTTCGAAGAACAGATTTTCCCAGCAATAATCAAGGAGCTGTTATTTACCAGGTGAAACAGGCTAGAAGCCTTAGACGACCTGCATATAAACTGAATATAAATCTATTTGTGGTTATTCAAACCTTGAATGGGGTTTGGATAATTATAATTATTATTATCATTCAGGACCATAATAGCATGGAACAAGTAAAAAAAAATATATATAAAAGAAAGGACATAAAACATGTAGATAATAGAAAGTTATATAAAGTAACAAATTCGGCAAATAAGACAAATAAAGAATAAACTAAAATTTAGTGTTTGTCATATAATAATAATCTTCCTCAGAAAGAAATCATCCGTTGAATAATATGCAGCTTGAGCGAGGTATTGTTTTTAAGTGTTTCTTAAATTGAAGAACAGGTAAATTTTTTTACTGTGCTCGGCAAGTGATTATAAATTTTCAAACACCAATGCCTAGCACCTTTTTTGTATTTTAACTAATCCGGTTTTTTGTGGACGAAAATACGGATTTTCTAGACTTCTTATATTTTTACAGTGCGATAACTCATATTGTCTCGTAATGATTTTTTTTTTATAAATAATGCATGTGCATTATTTATTTTAAAAAATCAGTATACACATAGACGGAAAGGTGAGAATTCCGTTTTGTTCAAATATTACACTGCATGACTCCATGACTCCAAGTTGAAAGATGGCCCAACGATAACTACAACGACTGACCGTTGGTGACAAATGAGTACGAAACATTTAATGTAGACGTGTGTTGAGCCATTACCACCGATAGTAAAAGGCCCCGTGCGCTGACGTCACGCGTCTGTTACGTCAGCATTGCTAGGCGAATGCGCAGTGGATGGGAATGGGAAACAAGACGACGAAGCACAAAATTGGACCAATTCGGAAGCACGTGTTTGTTCAAGTTAATTTCTATTATTAGTCCATTTAAGTGCTACTTTTTGTGGTATTTGTTACAATGGTTTATAAGTTATGTGTGATTGTTGAGCCGCTAGTCTTCGCGGTAATTATAAAAATAGTTCGAAAGTGCACAATTTCAGTTCCCAAGTGGCCTCAACTTACTGCTAAATGGATGTTTGGTATTCTCCGAAAAGATTTTACTCTATGTAAATGCAACAAGGTATGAGTTAAATTTTACGGAAAAAACCCATTTTTTATCGGTACCTGTAGCGGTACCTTTCAGTGTTGAGGAAGTGAAATCAACAATGGTGCATTCTTAAAGCGAGGACAGGCAGCAATAAGCCATACACTTCACAACACACAAGCCACACAACAAACAAAATGTAGTTTGCAAATATGTAAAATTATAGGTGATTTTTGCTTTGTAATTTCGTTTTTCCATGATAAAATCGAATTTTGTGCGGCGAAAAACTCAGTTAATGACTGGCACCCTCTCCCAACCAGAAGCGCTTCAAAAAAAAAACTAATACTTCAGACTAAAATGCGAGTTAAAAGAAGCGCCCGGTGTATTTACGAACACCTATCGATGGTGACGTCACACATCAGCACTGCAGCCTTGTTCTTTAAGTAGTAATGGTTGGGCCTAGTGTATGGAGATTAGGATTTTCTTAGGAAACGTCTGGTTTTCGAATGAGTCGCATTCACTGACACGTAGGACAGAGCATCTAGAACGTCTGTTATCTTCTGGAACAGACTTATTCTCCCCAATTACCTGAACTCAAGCCACCTGATGCATTTGGGCCGAACGAATCGGCATTTCGGGCAGAAGATCAGTCAGTAAATACTGACGATAGAAGACAGCCTATTTTCAACAACTACAGCAACTTTATAAATAACTAGGGCATAGATTATCCCCTATAGATAATAGTTGAACCCTGACAGAATTCTCATTATATAGCACCGTACATTTCTTTTACTTCTAACTGTAAGTGATAATTTTCTTCCATGGGCTACATACCATTCTAATTTATCACAAAATAAAAAAAATATTTCTTTGCTAGGAATAAGTTTTAAACCATTTTGTTTAAAAAGGCTGGGTTAGTATAAGCAAGACTGCATGATAATGTACGAGGTCTGTAAATTAAGTAATCAGACTGATATTTTTAAATATTTTTATTTGAATATAATTACAATTGAACGTTGTCTCCCTCAAAATAACTCTCTTGGGAAGCCACACAGCGTTGGAGACGAACTTGCACCGAACGCGTATTACAATGTCCACTTGTAGCCCCTCCATGTCTCGTGCTTCCCGTGTTGCCATATCAAACGCTATGTTGTTAGTTTCATTACTTAATTTACACACCTCGTATAATTATCAAATATCAACAAAACAATCGTGCTACACAGATAAGAACATAAGTTTGTCGGATTTGGAGTTGGAAACTGTTCTTATCTAAAAACACCTTATTAATATCTATTTAAACTAAGTGTTCGTGTACATTTTAAATAAGTCGATTTGTTTTCGTTTACTAGAGATCATAACATTTTTGTTGGCTTAAGAGAATTTCATGATTTCTAGTTTTCTCTTAAAAAAAGTGAATTTTGCTCATTCCGGAGAAAATGTATTTGCCTTTTCCGCTAAAATCACTTATCGCAAACATTACTACCAACCGCCAAACAGGAAGATAGAGCAAACGGCTAACGTTGCGTAATCTTGTTAATGGAAGCTGGGGAAACAAAAGCGGCCTTTGTTAACTATAATGGTAATTGTTTCGTCTGTTTTAAAATACTTGAAAACGCAGAGTGTAGTAGGTAGTAACAGTCAGTACGTGTTTCTGTACGCTCTTTTGTTTAAATACCATCGCCTGTTGGCAGCCGGGGCTTTGTATGCAAGTAAATGTATGAATTAGTCCAATTTGTGCTGTCGCATGCGCCCTAGCAAAATAATACGTCGAGAAAAAGGGATCTCCCATAATGTAGCCAAAATACCTTACCCACCCACACGGGTAAGGTATTTTGGCGCGTACTGTGAATTTGCCGACATCACGATTTCCGGAAGTCAGATATTGCGTAATCACAAACACAACTAAGGAAATTAATGTATGAATTCTTGAGTCTAAACGATATAATTCGGGCATCTAGCGGCGATTATTCTATTACTAGGCGCTTCACGAACAAAGAGCTTAATTTATTATGGTAATGTAAATTATTATTGTCGCTAGTGACCTTAATGGATCTTTTTTGTCCGGAATAAATAACCTTAATGAATTATCCGGACTTTTTGTGTCTCTTTAATTCCGAAAGTATTTCTTTTTTTTTTAATTAATTAAACACGAGTTCCTGTGTATTCAAATAACTTTTTTTTTATTAATGTCTGTTTTAAGGTTTAATAAGGTCTTCTTTTGTTGGACAATATTTTGCACCGTTCTTTTTGGTTATACTTTCGTAAATATCCTTGAAAATTTCTTTTGTGTGAAATCCCGAAATTATAATCCTTGTTATAACGTACTCGCATACATATCTACACTACCGTCCATAATAGTCCAAACACTTCATAGGATTTTGGGATTTGTTCTTGAAAGCAGTAGATATATAATGTTGTTTGTAAAAGCAAGTAATATAATGGTATTTGATTGCCACTTTACACATTTATAAAAGTAAAATACCAACATTTTTGTTTTAACATCTATAAATATTATTCTCTATAGTGCCAGTGATAGATGGAATTTCTGATTTAGTTTGATATACCTGCTCTTTCTAAGCAAAACATTTTTTTAATTGTTTCTTTTTTTAATTACAAATATCCGACAAAATGAAATTAGCCGAAAGAAAACCATCCATTTAACATTAGAACGTTTACAACCAAACTCTACTACTAGTATTAAGAAAGTAGATTAGTTTAGATAGTTGGACAATTATTTTTGTTTGGTATATTTAAGTACCCATTGTTAGGAAAAGATAAATAATCACGTTTTTTCTAGGAATGTTAAGTCAAGGGAGGTATTTATGTTATTTGGGGTAAAACGAAAAGGGCTTTATATTATCGCTGCGTAACTGTTAACTTGTGTATTGAATTAACGGTACTTGGTGTTATTCCGTATCCGACTTAAAAAAC
>JARFOC010038317.1:0-25139 GCA_031763485.1 Osmoderma eremita | reverse complement strand
CCAATGAATGCAATAAGCTGTCTACTATCCATGCTACGCATGTAGGCTCTACGTTGAGCGTTAGGTCGTACAATTAGGAAGTGTAGCTAGTGTACATCAACATGAAATACAATAATGTATTGAATCATTTAAATAAATAAATAGGAAAATCCAATCACAGTTTACTTTGATTTTTCAATAATAGTTGGTTAAACATGTTTGTTGCTACATTTTTGTCCGATACTGTATGTTGTGAACTTTATGCCGGTTACTGTACGTAGTGTATACGTTCCTCTTTTATGTATTCAGTTTCTTCGATCTTACGTACGCAAACCGTCTAATGACAAAATCACATCCACAAAATTTTATTTTTGATTGCCATTACTTTTCCATATAGCCACTATATGTATTTGCAATTCCCAAGTTCCTTGCTCACGAAGTAACGTCTCATTGTTTAGTATTGTTGTTTGTCGTACGTTTTCTGCACATGTATTCCGAATTTTCATTCTCTGCATCAATGAGACAGTCGCAAAACTGGTTTTTGTCGCTCACTGCTTTTGACACAGCCTGTATTTTTGTATCTTACACAATAATTTCCTTTCAGCTTCCAGGTTTCAATTCATTGTTTTGCTTTTTTTTGTTTACTTTATACATCGTTTCTTATTTCTTTATTCTTTTATTTTGTGTATGCTCCGTTAGTGTTAAATTTAGACAATCAATCAACTTCATTCACACCGTATAGCTATTTCGATACGTCAGGTACGATACATTCATTCCAAAAAGAGATTTCCCAACTTAAATCTTATTTCGTAACACCATCAGCGCCATAGGCGCCGGTGGTATATCAACGCATTTCGTCACGAATCATATTTCCTCAAAAACACTAGAAATAACAGTACAGCGAACAACACCATCTAGGTTCTCACGAAGTTTCAAGTATTTTTACGTACATACCTCGAGGTAACAAAATTAAACGCTTTATGTGTATATATAGATATGTATATGCATCCTATATTAGGTACATGTTCCATTCATCAGTCTTAGCTTCAAGCTATGCGTGTGTCTTCTACACATGTTGCATCGCCGGCGATTTAAAGCTTACTCGTATACGTGAGTATATCTTGATGAGAACAGACAAAACCTAAATCACCGGGCAGCGGCGACAATGAATTTTCGGTTGGCCGTATAAGGTTGCAGGTAGCGAAAACATAATAAACTCGCCAGGTGTTCTACTATACGGTTACTGTAACGTTACACGACGAATAAATCGTTTTTGTGGTTCTGCCGCGCCGTTAGTGTCTGGTCGGTCTGTGCGACTTTACTTCATATATTTTTAACGCTCATCCCCATACGTTTCAATAATGTTGAAGCTGTGAAGTACGCTACATATGAATTCACAAAAAAAAGGAATGTCGACGGTTAAAAACTGTAACATCGAATGTCCGAAAATGAAACTTAACCCGTAACCGGTGAGGTGCGACTTTTGTCACGTCGAGTGTGAGGTTGAGTCCCTCAGACTCCCGAGTATGTTTTTTTTTGAACACGAATTAATATCAGTTTAATTTCAATATTATGGCATAGTCTGGAGTCTATTTAAACTATTTATGTTTGGTTAGTTATAAATTTTAATATAAATAGCCAAATTTGATTAAAAATCCCAGAAGCGCGAAAAACTATATAATTTTGGTAATGACCGGCAATATTGTGAAATATAAAAAAACAACGTCTTATTTTGCAAAAATATGGGTTTTTTGATATCAAGAAGGAACGAGATAAATAGTCAAACGCATAACATTTCATTGTTAAACAGAAAAAAATGACATTCCTTCAAAAATACATATTTGGGAAAACAAAATTCAGTTTCACTCGTAATGTTCAACCCATTACGACTACAAGATAAATATATAGTTGTTTTTTTTTGCATCTTGTGCATAAAAATAACGTTTTTCTGTGGATGGCCCAAACGACAATACTTCCGAACTTCCAATTTATCTTCCTGTTGATATGGAATTGGGATATCTATTCGAAGAATGCACCCGATTGAATTTCTAACGTCAGTGTTAATTTTTGTGTTTTAAAATATTTTTTGCATATAGGGAATAGTTAGTTCTTTGCTAGCTGCTTCATAAACATACTAGATTTATGTTTATGAAGCACGGTCGAGTTATTATTATAACTAGTGATGGGCGAAAATCATTCGAACGATCATTCGAACAACTTTAACTAATGAATGATCGTTCGAATGATTTTGCCAACCGAACGATCGTTCATTTAAAAATCATTCGAACGATTTTAGCTTAGTGAATGATTTTGCGGTCCGAACGATATTTCGCAATTCTAATTGAATGATTTTGCCTTAACGAACCATTCATATTTCGGTTTGTAAATAAAGTATTGTATTTCCAGTTATATATGAAATACTTAACGCATTGTTATTGTAATTCCTGGATGCGGTTATAATATAAGTACGATAGCAGGATATTGTTAAGAAAAATACATTTGTAATTGAGGGCAAAATTAAATCTCCTTAAATGTAATTAAATTAAACATTCACAAAAATTATAGTATATTATGAATGTACATATTTACATTTCATTGAAGTTTATAAGTATAAAACAATATTTTGAATCTTTTTTTCTTAAAGAAGTATGTATCAAAGATATTTTGTGTAATCGTGTTACATTTAAATATTAATTACTATTATTAGCCATTTATGCTCATTTTAATTATTAAAGAAAGAAGATTAAATACCTATAGACAAAAAATATTATTTATGCCCAGGAAGTAGGCATGAGTCATAGCGTTTTCTTTGTGGTATCGCAAATAGAATTTATTATATTAAGATAAACACCTGCACTTTTTTTGAAATACATAAGATTTTTTGTTTACCATAGAATCATTGGAACTTATATTATTAAATAGTAATAGTATTTCCGAGATAAAAGCCACCTGAATTTGAAATGAATTTATTCAAATCCGTTCCCATTGTATAAATTTTAATAAAAGAATAATGAAGGGTGATTTAATATAGACAATTTTTATTGTAACGCTGCTTTTGTATTACAAAACTTGCTACCCATAAACAGTTAGGATAGACGCCTATTGCTATTTCATAATAAAAGTTCAAAGGGATTGATTGCATGGTAAACAAAAAATCTTACGTATTTCAAAAAAAGTGCAGGTGTTTATCTTAATATAATAAATTCTATTTGCCATACCACAAAGAAAGCGCTATGATTCATGCCTACTTCCTGGGCATAAATAATATTTTTTGTCTATAGGTATTTAATCTTTCTTTCTTTAATAATTAAAATGAGCATAAATGGCGAATAAAAGTAATTAATATTTAAATGTAACACAATTATACAAAATATCTTTGATATATACTTCTTTAAGAAAAAAAGATTTCGAATATTGTTTTATACTTATAAACTTCAATGAAATGTAAACATGTACATTCATAATGTACTAAAATTTTTGTGAATGTTTAATTTAATTACATTTAAGGATATTTAATTTTGCTCTCAATTACAAATGTATTTTTCTTAACAATATCCTGCTATCGTACTTATATTATAGCCGCATCCAGGAATTACAATAACAATGCGTTAAGTATTTCATATATAAACTCCAAATACAATACTTTATTTACAAACCGAAATATGAATGGTTCGTTAAGACAAAATCATTCACTTAGAATTGGGAAATATCGTTCGGACCGCAAAATCATTCACTAAGCTAAAATCGTTCGAATGATTTTTAAATGAACGATCGTTCGGTTGGCAAAATCATTCGAACGATTTTTAAGTGAATGATCGTTCGGTTGGCAAAATCATTCGAACGATGATTCATTAGTTAAAATCGTTCGAATGATTTTTAAGTGAACGATCATTCGAATGAAAATATATCAAAAATTTCATTAATTGGTGCTAGTGTGTTCTCCTTTACTAGTTGCGGGGTCATCAAACCTAAGGCTCACCAACAAAACAGAAAACCTTTTTCCACTCATGACACACCTGAAGATTTCTCTTCCGGTTCCATCGGTGGCGAACAGGGCGTCAATATCTTCATCGTTAGATTTAAATATATAAAGCCGTGTATACAAGTAGTCCAAAGAACGCTCGAATTTCATTATTGCTCATATTCTTCAAATCCACTCGCGTTGGGTCGTTGTATTTTTGTTAAAGTGATGGCGTATTCGTACTATCGGCATTTTAGAAAATAAATGTAGATCGATTTATTGCTTATTTCATGGAAAAATGCATGAAAGCATCGCAGATATTGACTGAAATCTAAAAGAAAACGATTCTTAAACTTATCCTAAATAAATAGTTACGAAACATGATAAAACAGTATTAAAAAAAAAGAATTGTTTTCGGTTACATGGTGAGTGTAACAATGTATTGCTATGATCTTCCTCAGCACCTTCTCTTTTCTTGTTAATCCTTTCTTATTATTGATATACATATTAATTTCATGGATTCATATAAGGCCATGTTGACACCGAAGAGGAAGAGACCACAGTTTGTAGTCGCTGTAGTGTGAAGGGCGCAGGCAAGGATCCGTATTTCCATTGTACAAGGTCGTAGTAGGCAATAAATGTGATCGACGTAATTGGTGCGCTAATAGATGTTAGAAAATAATAATAAATAAAAAAATATAAAATAGCGTCAAATTAGAATATATTAAAGCTGAAGAAATAAATTGTCTAAAGAGACGAAAGGCGACTGGATAATTGAAGTTTAGGAAGAGAGACGTGAAGGAAGATCGGATAGGGAGAGGGTGGAACACTTTTTAAACTCTACAAAGGTAGTTGAGGTATTTATGAAGTTATTCGCAGAATTCGTTTACTTTTTTATGTAGCAACTTTACAAAATTCTACTTATAACTATCACCAGGATTTTGATATTCGTAATTTAGTTTTCATATGTGTCATTATTTTAATCTATCACATTTCTTACCTGTCACATTATTATTCAAAAGTTGCCTAGTTACATTAATTTGATGTAACACATCGAATCGTACCAACATTAATAAAGAAATTTAAAATCACATTGTGTCAGATTTTGACAATGACATTAAGCAAAAGTCACATTTGACATATTGCAGTATATTTGAGGGTTTTTTTGTTAAATTAATTCTTATGTGTTTCTCCTTCTATTAATGTATTTTTTAAATTCCTAATTTAGTCTCTGAGCCAATTATATTCGCTTATATATTTTAGTTTCCATTAGACGAATGTATCATCATAGGTAGTTGTTAAGCAACACCTGGTTGCATATACAATTATGCTTATACTCTACATACCCATGTATTGTGTATTTGGAGATACAATTATTAATTATAAACATGTATTTCAATTTATGCTGACGTGATCGATATCTGTACATTCACGAACTAGAATACCATATGTTTCACGATGCAAGTGTCAGTTTGAATGTTAGCGAAACAGTTAATGACAAATCTCTTCTCTGGCATTAAACTATAATCACATTAACTAAAATACTAGCATTTATTTGCTTCAACATACGTATACCGTTGCAATTCTGCAGAAACAAGAAATTTTAAACCGGTGGCAGAAGCGCATAACATAGATACACAACCATTTTCGTACGGTACAACAGAAATTATAAATTGCGTACCTACGACAAGATAAATCGGAAACCGGCAATACCATTTACCATTCGCCATTTACTAGAAGTGGCGGACATTTATATACAGTGGATTTTAAAGAACGCTTTTTCAATGAATTACCCAGGCGCGTCGCCAGTGATAAATTGCAGATTTAAGCGGTGGTACTGGCGTTTATTGATTGTCCCCGTCAATATAATGACGGCGAAAACAAAGACGACTGACAGCTACGCGGGAGAGGCACGACGGAATGTCTGCAACATCTGTACCGGAGGTCTCGTTCGATTGTCTTCTCGGATGCCCGTGTATTCAGCGCAGTAAGTACATACGTTGTATTGAATAACTCGTCGGTAGGGGAAGGGAATCAGGTACCGTCGGGCGGATTACATTGACACACAAATTGATAATTCGGGATGGCGTTGATAGAAGGCGATAGAGAGCTCGCAGATTTCCATTGTCAATTTACCGCTGGGCTTGATTAGTTCCGTTGTATTTTACGTACGCGTTTAACTTGATGGATTTTGTCGTGCGACCTGAGGCGAACATGATTCCCGTTTAATTGACTTTTTTATGCACATGTAAATGGAAAATCTCCTGTCAAATTTGTCGTTTAATTACAAATGTGATTATTTTTAAGAGGCACAAACACTTCTTCAAACCCTGTCAGTGGATTTCTTTTAGAGAAAGTATTGTAGGCGGCATTAAAAAAACAATTATTTAGTATTTTCATATCCTTCTAAGGGAAAACCTGGGAGGAATTGATATGAAATGGAAGAAACGATCAAACCAAAGGTCTTCTATAAATTGAATATTAACGGATGATGCTATTAATGAGACACATATGATTCATTTAATCCCTTACTGCAAGGTGTGACGCTCTTTTGCTATTTTTAAAACTACAAATTCGAACAATAATTATTGCTTCATTTTTCGCAGTACAGCAGGCGCGTCAATCGTCGTCTAAAGACCACGGAAAAACCGATAAACATGTTAAAATTGAATTAAAAATTGCTACCACCGCTCGATCTATGTGTGCATTCAGAATTGCTACCTCTCTCTGGTCATGGGTTTGCTGATACGGAGAAGTGCGGGCATCCGCACATAGATCGAGCGCTGGTAGCAATATTAAATTCAATTTTAATATGTTTTCTATACAGTTCTGAAAAATATAAGGAAAGGAAAACAGCGCAGGATAAACCATGTAAAGTCAACGGATAATGCAATGATTACAGGTGAAAAGGTAGAAATAATATGTTAAAGAGCTTTTGAATACCAATGATGAGGAGAGCCATAGCTTAGCGGAAGTTAGAGCCCACCGTAAACACGATATGGAAGAAAAGCAAGATGTACAGAAAGAGGAAGTAATAGGGGAAACATCAGCAGGTAATAGAATTACGGCCGAGAGATATTGAGATGTGGGAGGACTACTTTAAACAATTATACCACATGGAACAAGGTAGCAATGTGGAGCAGACGAAGGAGGTAACAGTGCAGAACCCACCATTTATACCTGACGAAGTGCCAAAAGCAATAAAAAAAACTGAAAAACCGTAAAGCCCCGGGCTACGACAATATTCCAATTATTAAAGAATGGGAGAATGAACTTGACGAAGCACTCTTATTCAAGCACGCTTATTCAATACAATAGTGCAAACATTCGAAATACTAGGAGAATGGCATGACACTGTTACTATCCCCATATTCATAAAGGAAGAAAAAAAAGAACCCGAAAACTAAAGAGGAATCTGTCTCTTATCTACAGGGATGAAGCTACTAACGGTTCTATTAAAAACCAGATTGGAAGACCAAATAGCAATCAGGGATGAACAACAAGGATTCAGGATGCACAGATCCACTACAGGCGCTATATTCATCATACAGTAAGTTAAAGAAGAAGCTATTGAATTCAACAAATCTGCATACACGTGCTTCATAGATCTGACGAAGGCGTTCGATCGGATGCGGCTGAAAGCGTAATTAGAGTATTGGAAGAAAATCAAATACCACACGAAATCATCAGGATAATACAGCAGCTGAACAAGAACAATACAACAAGAATACGGACAGGAGGTGAAACATCTAAAGAAATACCCACGCCCGGAGGCATCAGACAGGACGACAGCTTGAGCCCCTTCTTGTTTAATTTGCTAATGGACAAGATAAGAAAAGAGATAACAGAATTGCGAAGCGGATACAGACTGGGTAATAGATGCGTAAGCATATAATATGCGGATGACGCTAGTCCTGTGCCCGAGACGGAGGACGATTTACAAATACAGTAATTTACCTTCTACAGAATAGAACAAAAACTCAATATGTCCATATCGGTTGAAAAGACAAAGTACTTAGTTTTCGCCAGAGATCTGTAAGATGTAAACTAGCAGTCCAAGATAAACCAATAGAGCAAGTAATGCACATCACATATTTAGAAGTGAACATATCCAGTCACCAGTATCTGACGAAAATCCTCACATATCAAATTAATAAAGCAGCCGAAATCTCTCGAAGACTACCTTCGCGATGTTGTGTGGAGGAATAAACATATGAGAGTAGGAAGTAAAACTCGCACTTATAAAACATGTGTACGACTAGTAATGACCTACGGCATCAAGGCCAGAGCAGACACTAACATAACTATAAGCAAGATGCGAGCAATGAAGACCCTGCGGGTCATACCAGGCGAAACCCTTTGGGATCGAGTCAGAAACGAGGATATTAGACAGATATGCGGAGTCCAGGACGCAGTGAGATGAGGAAGACAAATAAGACACTGGTACGAACACATAAAGAGAATGGTCAAAAATAGAATAGTCCGTATCGTGTTGGAAGGCAAACCGAGGGGACAACACCCCCCAGACAGGACAGCTGGGACTCGCTATTGCAGGAGAACGAAGGGAATTGGTTACAGAATAGATCCACGGATCTTCTGGAAGAATGAGAAGATGAAGAAGATATTTAATAGAGCTTGGAATCAAGGTAAGGTGCCCAAAGGGGATTAGAAAATTGGCATAGTGATACCTATATTAACAGAAGTAACGGGAATTGCGCTAGCTACCGAGGTATCACCCTCCTAAGTATATCTTCCGAACCATCTGAATACATTCTGGAAAGAAGACTGCGGATGAGAGGTCAGAGGTACAAAGCGGGTTCAAGAAGGGGACGAGCGCCCAGGATTTACCATATATTAACGATAAAAGAAATAATAGAAACACAAACGACACATCACTTTACTTTTCTGGACTTGGAAAACATATTTGACACAGTATCTCAAGGAGCTATATGGGAATGCTAAAAGAAAAGAAATATGTACCAATCAGAAATTAAAAGTTTATAGCATAACATCGATAATTACGTCGGGAAAGACAATACCCAGTCTAAAACTTTTACTATGAAAGGTCAGTCTGAGGCAAGGGGGAAACCAAAACCATTTGTTTGGGTTATGGGTGATGCTATGAAAGCAGCGGAAACAAGAATCTGCAGGACCCGTGTAGGATATACTTACTAGATTAACGCCAGCCTACCTGTCCGAGTTGAAGAAAATTTAACAATACGAAAAGAAGAATAAAAAAAGAGAAGATTGAGAATTAACATAATAAAACAAAAATGGTGACGATAAAAAAGTATTTGGCGCTAAGGAAATTGGAAATTCTTACTTATAAGTTCAACTAACAACTTTTTAGACAAAATTGGCTCAATCTTATTTACACCTTTGTTTCACTTATTTACCCAAAACTGGAAATTTGAACGAGCCAGCGTCAGTTTTTTGTTGAAGAACACCGACGTTTTCCAATGAGTAATAAATTGGAGAGCCCTTCTTCGGGCACGGCAAACAGTTGGAGAAGTCGAGAATGTTATCATTCGTCGCGCGGTAAATAAGAAACCGATGGCAATTATTCCCACGACATTTTCCTCGTCTCGTGTTTCTTCTTTCTGCGTATTAACCGCGCGGAAACGGGCGGCGAAAGACGGTGCGAACGAATTGGTTTTATGGAAATTTTCTTCATTATGCTCGCGAAACACGGAACTTTGCAGAGTAAATTTGAATATTTATGATATTCCACGTCGAACGACGAATCTTCGTGGTAAAAAAGGACGAGTTTATATTTACGAAGCAGTTCGATTTACGTTAGTTTCAAATGCACTTTGGGGTTTATTATGTCTTTTACAACAAAAGAAAATTCTGTTCCAATTTAATCTGAACGAGAAAAATTTAGAGTAAACTCTTTGAATTTTTTGGTGGTGCATTTAACCATTTAATAAAACGTTTATAGAAAAAAAAAGTTTGTTTCAATTGCATGAGACAGATTCATTCTTTAGTATTCCCTTTTTCTTCATGCATATTACGAATTGAATAATTAATATAATCGGTTGATATATTGCTATTTAGTCTGTCTCGTTGAGATCATGTTATCAACAAAGAAATCTTTCACAAATTCCCAAAGAAAAACAAGAATCTCCGCCACATCCTTCAGACACTATCAACTCCGTAGCTTTAATTACGACAAATCATGATTTATTTTCATACACGCCAGTTAAAATGCGAACAATTATACCGGACGTGCGCACATCTGTACGATTGATTCGTTGGTCGTGAACTCGCGTTATAAGATCACAGTACTCCGCCGAGTTGACATCCAATTGTCTAACTTTGACCCATATATTTATTGGAAATTATAGATGGCCGTTATTGAGGTTCCATTAAGTTGATGTGTTTAAAGTTGTTAGAGAATGTCGCAGTTTGACCTCTAACATTAGATCAATGCCTACGGTAATTGCTTGATTGACTGCTGTTTCATTCTTCGCAGTGGAGTTGTATCGATGTTAATTAAACTTAAATATTTCGTATATGCTGCGCAAAAGACGTACATAAGTATATATATGGCTAATTTCTCTTAGCAAAGGTTAAAATGTGTACTGTAATCACAAGAACAAAGCAATAGAAAGTTTTGTAAAACTTCAGCAGGCCTACGGAGCCCAGGTTTTTCGGTGGTTTAAGGCATTTTTAAAAGAAAGAGAGTCGATGGGAGATGAGCCACGCAGCGGAGGGCCTTCAACTGCAAGAACCGATGGCAATGTCGACAAAATCCGCGATCTTGTGCGTTCAGATCGTCGGTTGACGGTCAGAATGATCGGAGAGCAGTTGAATTTGTTTCACACCACCATTGTGTTGACCAATGAATTGGGAATGAGAAAGATTTGCTCGAAAATGGTTCCAAAAAAACCTTTTGCAGGAACACAAGGACATCAAGAGAGAAAGGTGCCTTGACTTTTTGGAATCAATTGAAAATAATGAAATTTTTTTGGAATGATAAGAGTTGGGTGTTCGAGTATGACCCGGAAACAAAACGCCAGAGCATGGAATGGCACACTTAAGGCCCTCCAAAAAGCCAAGAAAGCCAGAATGAGCAAATCAAAGATCAAGAGCATGCTGATTTATTTCTTTGATAGCCAGGGGAATCGTTCACAAAGAGTTCGTGCCTCAAGGTCAGACAGTTAATCAACATTTTTATCGAGAGGTTCTCGAAAGACTCCGAGAAAGGGTGATGCGTGTGAGACCAAAGATCAAGAACTATTGGATCCTGCATCATGACAATGCGCATTATCACACAGCAATTTCCATAAACGGTTTTTGGCCAGTAAAAATATTTCTGTGGCTCCTCAACCTCCCTATTCACCTGACTTGGGTCCTTGTTACTTTTTCCTCTTCCCAAGATTGAAAACTCATCTGAAGGGACATTATTTTGGGACACTCGAAAACATTCAAACGGCTGTAACCGACCAGCAAAGGCGATTCCAATATCCGAGTTCCAGCACTGCTATGAGGCATGGAAGAAACGTCTCCAACGCTGTGTGGCTCCCCAAGGGATTTATTTTGAGGGAGAAAACGTTCAATTATTGTAATTATATTTAAATAAAAATATTTAAAAATAGCAGTCTCATAACTTAATTTATACACCTCGTACTCGTTAAAAAGTTGTAACGAATTGTCGTGATTTGGTAGATTTCGTTTTAATACCACCGCGTATGTTGTTAGATTGTGAAATAGAGTTTTGGGCTGATGTTTTTCGAGTGAAAGCTAAGCAATTCTTACCATTAACATACATTTATTGTCAACAGAATCATTAGTAAATTCAATATCAACTCTTAGTTAATTGAAAATATATGTATCTGTTTATTTAAAATTAGCTTGGCTACATTATTCCCGCCCACACGAACTTTCTCATTTGAATACATAGTTAGCCTTATTAAGAAAAGAATTACACAAGAAAAGAAAACTAGTTTCCATCCCCAAATATAGAATACAACAACACTAATGTAAGTATCTTCATTTAACCGTCAACAGAGGTAGGCATGATTAATAATGCGGCATTGTTGGTAGTAAAATGTATTAAACCTGTCTTATCCATTTTAGTATCTCTGTATTATTCCGTTCAATTACTAGCATTGGTCCGCCGACATAATGTTAAACGAACGTGTGAGTCACTGTTTACTTTAACTACTTTCGACTTATGTGCGTTTTTGTAAAGCGGAAAACCTTATCGCATATTCTTTTACACCTTTAATGCAGTGAGCATCACCGATGGGTGTCAAAATATTTTCCATTCGGGGTTCTGAGGTCTAGTTTTCGATCTAACGTTGAATAAAAATCTCGGGCATTGCAAGAATTATTTTAAATTTGAAACGGGTTGTCTGAGAATGCTACTGTATTCATAATTATTTAAATCTTTAACCTGCGTCATATGTTTTCAGACGGGCAAAACTGTGTTTGTTGATATTTTATTATAGTACAAGCAACTTCCATGTTCAGACTTACAATTAGTAATTACCTTTCGTCGCAAAGGCATAGGCATATAATTGATTAATATAATTGATTTATGTATATGCCTAAAAGGTTTCTTACCTACTTGAGCTAACTACATTATAATCCATGTATACTACCGTAACCTTCTTGACTGTGAGCAATTCACTTAGAACGCGTAAGGTTTCTGTTACAGTGAATGAAAATGATTTATGTAATTCTACGCGATTACCAGTCGATTTTATTGTTTCTGAAAAAGGCAACCGCCAGAACGTATGTTAACACCATTACGATGTCATTAATACTGTTGCACTTGCACCGTGACCGACAGTGAAAATCAATTGCTAAATACACTAATTGCTAAGTTTCCGTCATTCAACGGTACTATACTTGCGGTTTTACTGCAATTCAAGTAATGCCGTATCTAGGAATTTTATTTTCCACTGAATGTAATAATTTCTTTTAATACCTCCGTTGATATCTTTTTACTATGTAACACTGAACCTCCAAACCAGATATGCAGTAGTAAGAGTTACCCGATGTGATACGAAGTCAGTACTTCCAAGTATGGCGCGATGTATTACACCACACCACTAATACGACAGAGAAACGATAGACGTGATAAATGCACGCTTATTGCCAAGGAGGAGGATCAAATTTTCTCAAGTAAAAATTAAATATTATAATAACGTAATAATAATAATTGTCACTTTATGAAATTAAAAATTATATAATATAGAACTCAAACACGAATTATATTTATAGCTGAACCGAAAATAAAAATGCTTCTAAAAAATATATACATAACTCTTATCAAGAAACCAAAGAATATTAAATAAAAGATCTTAAACATACAATTCTGACCCAAGAAAGGAATAATTTTATTAGAATCAGGACAATCACCTAATTGCAAAGCGCAATACAAACAAAATTTCTGCGAACATACAATAATACCAACTTAACTGCAAACTACAAACAAAATTACTAAATATGTGAACCTGCAATACATTCCACTCGATAGTCAATACATGATTAAAGTATAAAGTAGAGGAGGCATGACAGATAAAAATATGCAATTAGTTGACAGGTACCGTTATGTGACAGGTAAAAACATGTTTAAATTGAATTTTCATAGATTTTGATTTATTTGTGATATTGCGTTGGAATGGAGGTTTGTAGCCTATTTTCTCCTCTTTTCAATGTTTTTCTTTCGCTTTTTTATGTTTTTATCTATATAAATAAAAATGTCAATGTTCGTTTGTTAAAAACCTAGTATCTCAGAAAGTTTATTGAAATTTTGACACACAAATTTGCATTCGAATACGAGCGTGTTTTTATATAACTGGGGGTAGGGGTGGGGGGATACAGACGTGGCGGAGGGGGGAGGAGGAGGGTGACAGATAAAAATATGCAATTTCTTTAACGATTACTTTCAAATTTTGACACAACGTTGCATTCGAATACGAGCGTGTTTTTATGCATCCAAAGGGGGGCTATAGAGGGAGGAGGGGGTGGCATAAAAATATGCAATTTGTCATAGGGAGCGGGGAAGGGTGGGGGGGAGGGTGTGATAGGTAAAAATATGCAATTTCTTCACCGATTGGTTTTAAAATTTGACACAACGTTGTATTCAAATACGTGCGTGTTTTCATATATGGATGCCACCTGTGACAGGTAAAAACATGCTTTCCTTTCTTTTTAATTTTACCAGATTGTGCCACAGCAATGCGTGGCCAGCGACCGCTAGTATCCAATATAAATCTAAACTGACACAAGGGAGAGTCTTGAGTCTGCCATTGTATCTATTATTCACAGGAAACCTGGTAACCAGTGAAATTGCAACAGTGGGCTAACAATGGGCCAAGAATTGGCCAGAAATGGGGAAGCCAAGATTAATTGCGTGTCTTTCAGGTATACATATCTATGGACATGATTTCGTATGGTACCATACAAAATCGCCCTTGACTTCCAGTAGGAAATACTTAAGTATTGAAAACCTTGACAACCGTTTTCTTGGCTATTTGTAAACAAGACAGAATGAGAGAAATATTAATGCCAGCTTGCAGTATAAGTACTGCCGAACTGTAGCACTGACTAAATTTTACAAGAACAGTAATGTAAAGATAGCAAGGACTGTGGGGCAGCACAATAAACACACTGTTCGGATTACTCCTCCCGCACAAGTATTAATTAATTCGGGACGACACGTGTTTCGGCAATACGTGGATTCCCATTATCGAGTGTGTTTAAGAACAGTAATCAAAAATAAAAAGTAATTTCCGAAATTACCTTCTATATACATAAACAAAATAAAGTTTCGATTATCTATTAGTTAAAATAGTAATACAAAGTATTACAGAACATTGTTATTATAATGAATATATTATTCGGGATTTGGTTGACAAAGAGAGCCGACGTGCCCAGCCCACAGTCATTGCAATTCTTTCATGGTTGAAACCGCATTATATTATATTTAAATTTAAATATTAGATCGCTTCAGCACAAAAATAAATACAGCTCCTTAGCCCCGTTTGAATTGCCGAAGGATGTGCCAGAACACTCGAACGCCCGCTTGGTATACGGCCAACGGGGCTGCCGACATCGTAGCACCATTTAGTTGCGCCTTGCGATGAGGGTGTATCGTTCTAATCAATGGCACTACGTCTTATTACGCAAACTCAATGTGCATTTGGTGGAGTACGTTTAAAAATCCCTTTTTCAAGGCGGAGTTTTGAAGAAAAAATTGAAATTAAATCACTAGAACGGCCCACGCCTATAATAACTTTAAATCAAAATGAACAAAGCAAATATAAAAGAGGCATATAAAAGCCAATTGCAAAATTTATGAAGATGTTTCGTTTTGTTTTCCATGCTTTTTGTTTAAAGGTGGACTTTCATAGAGCTGCAATGGCGCAAAAAATTTGGGGCATTCACAAGAGCAGGTATATTAAAAACACTGTGAAGATAAAATCCATATCATCCATCATGTTCTTAATCTCAGGAATATTGGTCCAGTGACCATTGCCTCTCAGGTAGATAGACCTTATCAATCAATCAATCAATCAATTCAGACAATCAATTCAGAAACAGGTACAATGAAAGTAGAGAATAATAGATAATTTCTCATTAATTTATGATTATAAGTGGTGAGTGGTCAGAACATTATAAGCGAAACCTTGCTATATTTGCATTCAATCCAACTCAATAAAGTTCATTATTATCCAATCAAGTAAAATAGAGTTGAGCAAATGTGTCGAAGCTCCTGATTTACGACGCACCATTACAGGGCAGTGTAGTTGAAATGATAAACGTGTTTTATACAAGTTCCTACAGGTTACTTTAAACTATTCGATGATGGCTGTTGATTTTTGACAAGTGTCTTTATCAGTGTTAGGGAAGCAATGACAATAATAAGTTATTCACAAAGTTTTTATCCAAATCGATAAATTTATTGGACATTTTAGAATTCCTACTTTTCCTATTTACCATTTTTAATCTAATTTATCTTCAAATCTCTCGACGTAAGTTAAAAACGCCGTTACCGATCGAACTTCTGCGCCAACTATCTGGCACCTGCAGAACTGTGCAGAAATGCGGGTTCAGTTTATGTATTCCACGAAGTGATAGGACAATCACCAATTAATCAATGCAATGTTACAACTCAATTTTACGCGACATCATCTTCTGTCGCCGCATACCACGAAACAAATAACAAGTCCTTTCTCTTTAACAACAGACGTCCATTAAATCATTCGAGGACATTGAAGGCGCATCGCGAGAATCGTATCGCGCCACATTCGACAAATGGCTTCGTTAGTACGAACGATGGTTGCGCAACAGAAAAAAGTTCGTGCGTGCAACGCGAACCACTTCGTTAACCTGAAATCTGCCACATATGCACACGTAATACGTCGCGGAGAGGTTTCTGTTCCCGGCTTAATATGGTGTATCCGATTGGACGAACTACTTCGCTTTTTTATTTATATAATCTTTTTTGCAGCGTGCGCCGTGTTTATTGAGGCGACATCGGCAAAAAGGATTCTTCCTCTGTGTCCGGGTTTAATTTATGGTAGCCCGAAACTGTCGCAGCCGCTACGTACCGGAGCCTGTTCGATAGTGTCATCTGTTGCGGTGTAAATCTCTTTTTTCGCCTTTTTAATTGCGTCAAGGGAAGGAGATTTATTATCTGGAGGAAGCTTCGGAAACATTGAATAATGTCGCTTGAGCCTCACACGGCCGAAATAGGTATCTAGCGGCATACTTTATAGTTTTATGGTGTCAGTAGCTCCAGCTGTAGATAGTTTTGTGTTTTAGTTTTGAAAACGAGTAAATTTATAACTTGAGGGAAGAAGGGAAAAGAATAAAGAAAACAAAGATGCTAATTTAAGAACTTAAGGAATCAATAGTAGATTAGACATTTTTGAAAGTAAATTAATAAATGCAGACTGAGACCAATAAGTCTGATGTCATTTAGAAAAACTGCTGAACTGACAAATAAGGGATGATGTATTGCCACATCGACCAATACGTCAAGACTAATATGCGTATCAAGCAGAAAAATCAACAGAGACAGCTTTTTATTACTTACTGGAAAGAGCCGAGCATGCTCTGGAAAACAAGGAGGTGCTGGATCGAGGAAGAGGGACTTAAGATAAGACAACCCTCTAAGACAACCACAATAGCATTCACAAGAAAGAGGAAACTGGACGGCGGCCCAGGACCGTTAAGACTCCTGGGTGAAGAAATAAAGTTATCTGGGCAAGTAAAATACCTTAGGGTCATTCTGGACCCAAAGTTTACTTGGAACAGACAGCTTCAGAGAGTCAAAACTAAGGCAGAGACAACACTTATGTTGGCTAGGTGAGCCCATGGAAAAACATGGGGATTAAAACTAAAAATGACGTACTGGACGTATATCACCGTGATTAGACTCATGATCATTTATGCATCCTTGGTATGGTGGACAAAGGTGCAACAAAAAACTGCTATAACCGAGCTCAGCGTGGCATAGAGGCTTGGGTGTTAGGGTATAACAGGAGCAATGCGGACAACCCCGACAGCAGCAATGGAATCTCTTCTAAACCTCCCACCGCTTCATGTGGTAACAATGGGAGAGGCAAGAAGGGAGTATTCCCAATTGGTAAAATCCCTGAGCAACAGATATGCAGAATTGGGGCACAACAAAATTGGCATTCATGTGGGAGGAAACTTATTGGGAATGAAATCAGAGCCAAGCTACAGACTGTGTGAAGAGGCAATAGAGACCGCATGCAATCCTTTGAACCCTAGAAGAGGGGCGGTGTTTGGGAATCCAAAATTGAACCCAGAAGACTATACAGATCAATTGGCCAAGGACCTGTACAGATTGGTAAAGGGCATAAGGATCTGGGAATGGGGGGTATACGGCATGGGTACAAAAATGGGAGATAAATACAAGAAGCCAATAGGCTGAAGTGTTTCCGGAGACGGCTCGCATAAGGAAAAACCACTATATAGGGATCGTCAGCTTTAATTCTATTGGACAAAAAACTAGAGTGCAATGGGAAAGTTGCTTCAGTTCAGCTTTTAAGAGAAGAGCTAATGCTTTGTAAAAATAAAGAATTTCTAACAATGCAGAGGATTTTTTTCTTTGTAAAATAGTTCTACAATGCGCAAATATCTGCAAGAAATTTGAATGCAAATAGCGAGGGAAACATTTTATAATAAAATATTTAGTTAGAATGTACCTAATAATCCTGAGCAACATTGTTTCAGGGGTTGGATAATATATGTACACCAGCGCTATAAATTATATGAATTTATTGTATAAATTACTGTATTTTTAAATGCTAGCGAATAAAATATGCAAAACTATTATATCATTGATAACTATTTAATATAACTTATTGTGATGCTAGGTTGGTTTGTTTTTGGAGATAATAATATAAAATAAATAAACCACGATATAAATTCGGATTTCAGAAAAAACACATAATTTCACAAGATATGTATTTATTTATATAACATACATATTACCGGCTAAGATTGAAATATGAATCGGAAAAATAAAGTGTTTCCGGAAACTTACGTCAGACGGCTGGCATAAGAAAAAAAATCGATTAAGACTAGAAATTATTACAATAATTTTGGATTCTGATAGGCTTATTCATTGATAGATGTTATTTAAGTATTCGAGACAACTCTCTGAATATAGGATGTTAAAAAAGCTATTTGAGAGATGCGCATGAGAAATTAAGAAGCTTCGGGGAAAAACTGTTCATACCTAATCCTTTGTTCGAGAAATGTAGAAGAACAAGGCTGCTTCAAGCTTTCGTGAGAATTCTGGAATATCCTCATGTATAATTAAAACTCTTGTGAAGCATACGATGGTGGTATGATAAATACCTGTGTTCAGGAAAACAACGCAATTATTTCGCATATAGTATATTTATTTTTCGACAGAAACTATGCACATGTTTTCCCAAAAAGGGAAACCTAATCACTGTTCGGTATTGTTCTTTTTCGGTGATTGCAAAAATACAAACACTTAGTCACTTTCAGAAGTTATAAAAACTAAAGTACTCGAAGAATCTGTTCGAAATTTTGATAGATGTCGACGAAAGAATAGTACTCGCAGTCGGTAATGCAGATTTTCACACCACTATCTGTCGTCAAACACGGGTATTTCCCATACCATCTTCGTAGTGGCAGTGAATAAGTAGTTGCTGTAGTTTCATTCACGTTCGATTATTGTGTGAGAAATAAGATATTTTAATTCGAATTCACAATAAACTGATTACAAACACTGAACGAACAGCCAACTTGTGAGCACAATGCGTACGCTTACGGTTATACTCATTACCCTTTATAAGGACGGATATCCCGTTAATTGCTGATAATTAAGCTCGTATCTTCAACATGGCAGAAATCTGCTACTGCTTAATATTAACTGTGAAGACGGAACAACAGTCCAGCGTACCGATAAATCTAATAGCGGTTGTTAAGGAAATATTTTACGCTGAATTAAACACAAGAGCAGATAGGAATACACCATTAAATACGTATGTATCTCTTCGCCAACTCTAATTATAAATAGTGAATGCAAAAAGCGCTGAGAAATGCGGCAGTAATTATTAACCCGGTTCATTTGTATGTCATCGGAAATTGCTACCGATACACACCGACTATGGGATCGACTATAAATTTTATTAGATCAGCGAGTGAAGTAGGAAGCAAAAGAAATATATATTCTTTTGGTTGTTGTATATAAGTGCTATAAATCGGCTGCCTTTAGCACAAGCTTTCAACTCTGGGCGTATTGTAAGGTAATTTATGTATCTAGCTCTTTAACGTTTGGATAAAATATATGCCATAAATACTGCCTTCAAATTAATTAAAGTGCACATATAACAGCAGTAATCATTTCCGCTAATGATCTCTTCAAGATCATCAAATGTTTTATCGTTTCGTCATTCTTTAAATAGAAAGGTGTTTCACAAGATGCCATGCGAGGCTACAGGACGGTTGTGATTTTCAATTTTTTTGGTAATGAAATGCTTACAATTCCGGCAATGTAATTTTCATTGTAGAAGTGAAGTGTCATTTTTCCTACTAAAAGAAATAAAAAGACTAATTTTTGCACTCCGTTGAACTTATGCAGGAAAATATGTTCCTCACCTTTTGCATATTCACCCAATACAATAGTTTGATACAAAATACAAATATAAATACAACAATTTCTGCTCGTTTTTGTATGGTATACAGGTGACCCCGAGAAATGAGTTGAAGAAATAATATGTTGTAGTTCCAGTGATACATCTACTAACAAAATATCTTAATACGTGGCTTTTATTCTATCGATTCGCCAACTGCACATCTAAAAATGGTAAGCTATACCATATTCACCGAAAAGATGGAGTACAAAAAATGCGTGATCAATGCGTGATACGAAAACTAAGCTTTCTGTTGGTTGGTAAGAACTACCGAGAAGTCCATTGCAAATTTCTTAATATTTTGCAAAATTGCCAGAAAAATTGGTATCCAAAAGTGCAGAGTAAATCCTCTACATTGGTGGTTTCAAAATGTGGACATCGGTCTAAAATATTTTTATGATGGGCTGTACTCTATCTCAGACGAACATGTTCCCTCTCAAGACTTATTATCCCGATGGTTCACGTCTGAATTCAAAAGAAATCTGAAACTTAAGGATTGCTTTCGTCGCAAGAAGAGCTAAAAAGAGCTCTCTTTCTTTTTTGTGTAATGATCATGGACAAACTTCTTAATTACTCTTCTTCCTCTCTTTTATCCTCTTACCCCCTTAGGGTGTCGGATTGGAGGTCCAATTTTCCCATGCTTCCTTGTTCTTCGCGAACCTTTTCATCTCAATCAGTGATTTGCCTCTACACGTACCCATTTCTTTGATCTTCTGCATCCACTTCTTTTTGGATCGTTCTCTTTTTCTTCCCTGCACATCTCCTGATTCCGTTATCTTTCTTAATAATGTGTCTTTTTCCTTTCTCATTATGTGGTCGAACCATCGTAGCTCTTTCCTTTCCATAAATTCCACTATTCTCTCTTGCCTCAGTGAGTCCCTTATTCTCACATTTGGTATTCTATCGTATCTTGTCCTTCCATCGATTTTCCTCAAGAACATCATTTCCGTCGCATTCAATTTACTTTCCTGCTTCTTATTTGCCGTCCAAGTTTCACTTGCATACGTTAATGTAGGTCTCGCTAATGTGTTGTATACTTTTAATTTTACTTCTTTATCAATTTCTGTTTTTCCTAATATTGGTTTGTTGATTGCATAATATATATTTTTGTCTTCTGTATTCTATGTGCTATGTCTGTTCCTATTCTTCCATCCTCTGTTATCACTGAACCCAAGTATTCAAATGCACTCACTATTTCAATGGTGCCTCCATCTATTTCTATCTTTCTCATCTCTTCGTTATGTTTGTTGTTTATTATCATCATTTTTGTTTTCTTCGAGTTTATCATCATTCCCATATTTTCTATCTCCTCTTTCCATATTCCTACTAGTCCTTTCACTTTCGCATATATATCTGCTATTAGGATAATGTCGTCCGCATATAATAACTGGTTACTGGTGTTAGATGGTAGTACAAGGTGGCGCAAAAGTTGTCACCCGATGTTCTTTGACTGTATTTTTTTTTAATAGATGAAAAACTTTAGTTTTGTTTTTGGATTGTGTTTATTTGATGTCTATTTTTTTCTTTTTTTTTTTCATTAAGTAGAGAAAAAGATATCGGCCAAGTGGCCGCCGCCAGAATTGATGACTAAACGGGCCAGATTTATGGTATTTTCCATCACTCTTGCCAGAACTTCTGGCGATAGATTCCTGCATTCCTGACGGATATTCTCTTTGAGGACCTCAAGAGTCTGAGGCTTGTTGACATAAACTCGTGACTTCAAGAAACCCCACAAAGAGAAGTCTAGAACGGTTAAATTGGGCGATCTTGTCGGCCAAAACGAGAGATTAGGCGACCCGGAAATGCAGCCCTCAGAATTTCGGTTGTGGCTCCGTTGCTCCATCCTGTTGGAACCACATGTTCTCCAG
Organism: Osmoderma eremita; assembly: GCA_031763485.1. Classification (NCBI taxonomy): domain Eukaryota; kingdom Metazoa; phylum Arthropoda; class Insecta; order Coleoptera; family Scarabaeidae; genus Osmoderma; species Osmoderma eremita. The sequence goes on along the minus strand of JARFOC010038317.1, from coordinate 3,171 downwards.
TCCCAATTCGTCCAGTCGACGAAGAAGAAAGTCGTTGAGCATGGTTCTGTAGCGCGTTCACAGTAGTCGTTTGGCCCGCGGCGCTTTCGAAAAAATAAGGCTCGATGACGCCTCCAGCGTAAACACCACACCATACAGTAACTTTGAGCGGGTGTAATGGCTCTTCGTGTGTTATACGCGGATTTTCGGTGCCCCAGAAGCGATAATTCTGCTTATTCACGTATCCACAGAGATGGAAATGGGCCTCGTCGCTCATGATGATTTTCGATGAGAAGTTGTCTTCCTCGTGGTCGTGATTCAGGATGGCTTGAGCGTAGATTACACGCGCTTGGCGGTCAACGGCTAGCAGCTGATGCACTCTCTGCACTTTGTAAGGGAACAACTTCAGGTCTTTCACCAAAATTCTCTGCAAACACCGCCGATTGATGCCCAATTGTGTGGCACGTCGTCTGGTCGATACTCCGGGGTCTTGTGCGACATCTTCAGCCACAGCCGCGATATTCTTATTAGAACGGCTGCTCCGGGGCCGCCCAGACCTGATAGCATCTCGTGTTGTCCCATACTCTTCTAGGCGAGCAGCTACACGCCGTAGTGTTTGCCCAGTTGGTGTCGGACGGCCGGGAAATCTACGTCTAAATTCTCGCAGCGGCAACACCACCGACGAATACTTACGCAAAAACATCGAAACAATTATTCCGCGTTATTGAGGAGTATAGCAATTCATGTCTTATTGACGTGTATTTTATATCTGTTTACTTCACAAATGTCAAAGCAGAACTGACATTTACCGCCATTTGCAAAAACTATGGCATCTTCCGATAGGATGATGACTTTTGTGCCACTCAAGAGTTTAAAAGTTACATGACAGATGTGGAAAATAACATCATATTAAATCTTAACGATCTGTGGGGGTTTCTCAATGACAAGCGCAAAACTACGCGAATATCAGGTAAAGTCTTTGAGAATGACAAATAAATCACTGATCCCCTGGTGATTCTAAACGGATTTGCAAAAAAATTTCGAATATTTACCATTCGAATGACAACTCATTGTCCATCTTTTACTTTGTCGTTAGTTTCCAAAGAGGAGGTGGTACAAACAGCATTCCTGCTATATTAATTTGTTGTCGTTGAATTTGCGTCAAATATAGTCCAAAATAAAAATGCTAAGTGTGACTATTACGTGGAAATCTTTCACCTTTTAGATGAGACCCATCCTGTATATGCAAATACTTGTTCGCTTACGAAGACTCCTGTTAAGTGGTTTCCACATCGAAGAAATCCCATGGAGATGAGATCGGTGAGGTTGTTGAACTCTTAGGTCAGTCATACCAGGAAGTCGTTTGTTTCAGCCGGCGTTTGATAGTACTTTTTCCCTATTACTCCGTACAACCTTCTTACGCTATTAGACACCCAGAACTTCTCGTAAAAACTCCAATTTACTGACTTGCTGAATAAAAATAGGCAATTATATTCGATCCTTTGCATTTACAATTATCTAAAAGTTTATACTGACGATGCAGTTTTTGTTTTGTTTAAACAGGAAGCGCGTTCTGTAAAGCAGTAATAAGAATACCTCTGCGGTTAATAAGAGCTTCCCGTCCTTATCTCTGTGAAACCAACAATAAAACGTATGAACGTAAAAGTCAATTATCATTACGTCATTAAATTCTCGGGGAAGCAAGTTTTCATTAATTTCCCGTCGCGGGCGCTTCGGGGATAAGAGGATAGAATTGAAAAAAAGGGAAAAAAGGCATTCGTTTTCTCGAGCGCTTCTTGCCGCTTTACAGTGTAAGACGAGTCCGTTGTCTGCGGATTTCTTCATTAATCACCGGCGAGCGTTGAGAGGGAAAGAGCAAAAGAAAATTGATTATAATTTATACGTTTCGCTTTCGTAATTCCGGTTGCAACCGGAGCCGGAGGAGCGAAGGGTAATGAAGAAGTTGGAGAAGAGGAATTGGCGATAAGCTCGCTTCAAGGTGGACAATTTCGCAACAAAAAGAAAATGATATAAGTTGCTTCGTACTTTAATGTAGTATTCTTTTGAGAAAAAGAAAAGATAAAGTAAGTAGTGGTCGTCAAAAGAAGAACTCCGGAAAAACGTAACTGTTGTGTGAGGACCCCAAAACAAGGTTTATTCTAATAACTTTTTTTTCAATAAGTATCGTATTTTACGTATAGTAAAACGCTCTCCAACTTTAAGAGATTTAATCCCTCATTTCAGAGTTCATGGAGATTCAAAATAATTGATAATACATTTACATACATAGTTTCATTTCCTTGAAATTGTTTTTATTCAACCAGAACTATACAAAACCACATTTATATAACAGTTCAACAAAATGGAACCTTACCATATTTTTAATCCAGCGGAAACAGAAGCTTTTACTAAAGAAAAGAAATACCTTGATATGAGTTTAGACTTTGACAAATCTATTATTAATGTGGACATCATGACTTTGATGTAGGTTGTATCCGTTCGCATCTTGGAAGACAGTTTAGGCTCTTATGAACTTATATGTTCCCTATCTTGTTGCAGAATTAACAAGTATAGCTATCTCACTTACTGCAGCGCAATCTTGTCTTACATTTTTAATTTGAAGAGAGTGAAATCAACTAGATCGCTTGTCAACTTGCGTCTTGTTTATCTTATAGCATTATCCATTGTATTTATCTGTTTATTTTTATCGTATTGTATTTTGCTTCCGGATATCTTATGTTGTATTTTACTTCATTCTTCTGATATTAGTAATTAATATTTGATAATACATTATTCATAAACAAACTGTTCGGATTACTCCTCCCGCACAAAGTATTAATTAATTCGGGACGACACGTGTTTCTGGAATACGTGGATTCCCATTATCAAGTCGAATACCAAATGTTCGGTTACTAAAGCGGGAGGGGTGGTAGCGGCAATGGCTTCCTTGCAACTTGTGAATGGATGCTCTGTATAAAATTGCCTTAACATGGCATCTTGATAAGCAGTGGATATTCTTTGTTTTGAAGTTTTTGGTTCGTTTGCAACTGAATGTGATATTTGCCATATTCTTTTTAAGCAAAAACTTGCATTGGGATTAACACCAAGTTCACGAGCTACAGCACGTAGACTCCATCCGTTTTCCAACATTGTTATTGCGCGCACCCTGTCTTCTGTTGACATCATATTGTG
>JARFOC010038297.1:0-19216 GCA_031763485.1 Osmoderma eremita | reverse complement strand
CGCCCCCCCCCCCCCCCCCCCCCCCGGACCAATTTAAAATGTCGCGAAATATTGACGTCTGCGAACGGAATTTGTTTGACGTTTCTCGAAGACGGAACGATCTGATGGCCAGTCAATGAGAGAGCGCGACAAAAATTCTTCCGGCGGGCAACTCGAGGGCCTATCGACATTTAAATACTCCTATATATTGTTCAAAAAATACCCGCATCTTGGAAAATACTCCCGATTCGAAAAAAAAAAGAAAAAAACAATCCCCCGACTGACCGGGGAAGGCAAAGTTTAATTTCATACGCACGCCCGCCCTTTGGGTGCCTTTTAGTATATATATATATATATATATATAATATAATTGTTGTTTAGTATATATATATATATATAATTGGGATTAAGTGAAACAACTCTAAGAATAATTCCATTTTTTGTACTTTTCAGAATCAGCAGTGAAAACGACTAAAAGATGCGCTTATCATTATAACTAACAGCGACTTGTATCATACAAAATCAACCGCAGCTAATTATACCGAGTTTTCTTTTAAAAAATGGAGATAATGTAAAGAAATTCTACTTTTTTCTGTCTTATCTAATTATTACTTTAAAACTGTTCCCTCTTTGGTGTATACATATATTTTTTTAATAGAAACGAAACTACTTTAAAAACACCATCGTTTCTTTTTAATAAATCTAATAGTTACATGGGAATTACCCGAAGTTACATAGATTAAAAATAATAAAAATATCTTCGCAAGAATACGTAATACTATTTTACTTTAGGTAAAAAGAGAATAATCATTCGACACCTCACATTGAATCACGATGTATCGTCACCAGAAAAATACAATCGGAACTGTTTTTTTTTTGAAAATCCAAAGCACATTAGGGACACTTTCGATCGATCTGCACCTTTCCGGATTCCTGATACTCTTGCATCGACACCCACATCTGCTGGAAAGTCCCTATCGATGCTAATATTGAGCCACCGACCCAAGCTCCGAATCTGCGTTCTACAGTGCCGTTAGCTGCAATCATTTTCAGACGCATCGAACCTGGTGTTCGGGATGATAGGTCTTTGCTTAAACGATCGCTGAAACCCTTTAAAAAAACAAGCGATAATTGAAAAATATCCTGGAAAAAAATAGGTGGGATAAAAACTAACTTGTACAAGAGAATTTCCTCCGGTTAAGACTACGGAACTGTATAGGGCCGGTCTAACATCGACGTCACACATTCCCGCACTCGTTGCAGCTGTGAATTTAAAACAGCTAAGTAATTCTAGAGATTATTACGTGGAAAAACGTAAGGTACCGATATATCCAGCACCTAACATCGCGTGGTCGAATAATCCCTCGGCTAGTTTGAATCTTTCGGGGCCGAAATCTTGGTGATAACCTGTTGGGAATTCGTGATGAACTGTTGGTATCGCCGCGGCTACACGTTCGTCGTAGGGAGATTCCGACACCTAAATTATATTAATCGCCTCCAAATTAATGTATATTCATCGCCGGGCTTTGGATAATTATGCATTTATTTATAATTTATGGGAGGTGTAGAAATTTTATTTACTTAAAATGTCAATTTTCTTAACGGTTTCAGGCATTTTATATATAGCAACTCAAAATTAAGAAGAAAAAAATAATGTGGTCCACAAAGGATTAATGCATAATTATCCGAAGCCTATTCATTGCCAAATAAAATTCCTAAAACATCTAACGAACAAAACCAAAAAAAAAGTTATAACGCAATTACCTGCAAGATACTTTGTTGAAAATCCTGCACTGTTTTCTTCACCATATACGTCATCCAACTAGTTGTCGGCGTAAACGACAGATTCTTTTTCGTATACTTTGGCTTCTCCTTATCCCTAACAACTTCTTTACCGGTAATCAAAGCGGCGGGCGCCAAATCGATTCCCTGGCTTTCAAGTAATTCCCTCGCCCTCAAAATCAAATAATCGCCACCCAATGGGGATTTAACGACAGCATTCGAGATTACATATCCGTCTAAAACCGGTACCGCAGAAGTATGGGTCGCCCCGCTGTCGATTACCAAAGCCGTCGAACGTCCGTTCGCGAAAGCTGCCAGGGCGGCATTTTTTACGAGGAAAAACGCCGGTACTTTGTATTTTTCAAACATAATCTCTGTTAATTTTTCTCGTTTCGCGCGTACGTTCCAGGGGGATTCGGAAAATAAGACAGGATGATACTCCGATTCCGATTGTATGATCTAATCGCAAGTTATATCGAAAATAGTAACTTGGAACTAAATTTAGGTCTGTAACTCACCTTTTCGTAACAGTGATCGATGACTTTTTCGAAGAATTCCCAGTTCTCGACCATACCGTCTTTCATATAGCTGTGTAATTCGAGGTTAGGTCTCGGTGTATGCAATAGGGTAGTATCGATATAATATTTCCATCCTGAAAAGCACAAGTTCACTTTTCTATTTCTGCAAGGGGGACTGATTTTACCTGTTGGTGTTTGTGTAATGTTACCGCCTTCTTCTTTGACTTCCGGCTCTAGTTTTTCATTGTCCGGAGATACGCCGACAACTGCTGGAATTTCTGCCTTCGGGGTGTCTTCTTGTGCGTATCCGACTCTCAACGAATGGTGGCCGGGGTCAAACACCAAAGCCCCGATTTCGTCACCTCCGTACAACATCCCAGACATATTTTATTTTCAATAAAAGCCGATGATGCGCAAACAATTCATCAAATCAAACCCTTCAGATCGAATGGGTTTGGTTATGTTTATAATTATGACACCTCTAGTGGTTACTTGCAATACTACAAAATTAGAGTCGTTTTGATATACGGAGTTTTCCAAAATTAATGTTAAAATCATTTTGCCTTTGAATATTTAATTTGTAATGCATTAATTGGTTTGATTAAACTTTAAATATACACAGAATTGAATAAAATGCAATAAAATAATAAATTTGTAAATAGAATATCACAGTGGAAACACGAATCACAACCAAATAACCAAAAAAATATGCAGAATATTATTGAGGGAAATTACGATTTTAAAATCAACTTTACCAATCCTTGCATTTCAATCTTCCGTTAAAATTAAAAACACACACACATTGTTTAATTTTTAAATCATTTAATGACATAAAATACGTACACTACTACGATACTAAGTATTATTATTATTACTAAGGAATAAAGAAGTCTGAACTATTTCCGGCGCTGATTGCGTCCTAACTGCATTGTAACAACCCGTAAAGACGCTGTCGTTAGTAAGAGTTTCTGAAGGATTTTCGTGCAGCTGTATCAAGTCGAAATTCCCGCCATCGTCCGGCAACTTCGGACAGATTCGGGTAGATTCGGACGTCATCTTAACACCTGGCAGGCCGCATTTTATCTCCTCCTCGAAGATTTTCCTAATCGACATTTCTGATTCCCTCTTCATGTTGCTGCTTCTTTGGGTTTTCTCGTCTTCGTTGGTGAAGTATATTAGCTGTTCCTCCCTATTCCGGGTATGGTGTCGATTTTTCTGGACGGGATTGTACGAATCACCACCACCGCTAGGATTTCTTCTGTCGCCAGTTTCGCGTTTATCTTTGTGATTTATGTACTTTAATTTGTTGTTCGTGTGATTTCGGACTTCCAACATCTTTAATCTTTCAACTTCCAGGCTTAATCTATCAATTTCGAGTCGCAAACACAGGTTATCGTGCGTTAAAATACCGTTCTGTTTCACCAACTGAAATAGAAATTTTATCAAGTGTAAACGACATCTATCGGCTGATATTTTCAGCTAATTACGTACTTGCAAATATTTTTTATTACTGGGCGGTATGGGCACCTGTAATTCTTTATCCACGACGTCTGTTAACTCGCTTTTTAAATTCTCTAATTGTATTTGAAAATCTTTTACAGCCTACGTTTCAAGACGAAATTAAAAATATTATATTTAAAAATTAATTGGTAGTTTGCCTTACGGGGTTGGTAATGATATGTAGTTAGCAATTTGTCAAACTCACCGATTCATGTATAACTTCCAGTTTTTTGAGTCGATTCCCAATGCAGTACTTGGTGTTCTTCATACGCAAGAACTTCACGCTTAAATTATAGTTGGCTTCTAAAGTTTGCGTTAGGGATTCCTTCAATTTGGACGCATCCTTCTTGTAATAATCCAATTGAGATTTATAGTCACCGTGTTTGAGGGATTTCTTCAGTTTCTTGCAATCGTTCATCTCCTGACAGTAGAATTCCTTTTCTTTATAGTAAAATTCTCGTTCGTCTTCCAGTTGTTGCTTTAGCGTGGTGTTTGTCCTCTGTTGTTTTTTCAAATCGCAGGTCAGACGTTCTTTTTCCCGCGCTAAATTTGCTATGGCCACCTCTTTTCGTTCAGTTTCATTTTGCATCGAATTGACCGCATGCTGGAGGTTGCCGATCTGTTCCTTCAGCAGTAACAATTCCGCTTCGACATTTATTGTGGGCCTGGCGAAGATTTGTCCCTCTTGCGTTTTGTCCTCCGAAGAAATACTTACTTTACGCACATCCATCAAACAACTAACCGATGTTTCTTCACTATCCTGTTCGATTTTGGCGGTTTTTGATAAGACCCGTCTATATTTTCGTACAAAACTTCGATTTGACGCTGTTAGAGAAAAGAATATTCACTTACCTCAATATTTTCGTCGGTTTAGATAGTTTCTTTCCTTGGAAAGGTTTCTTCATCAAAACATAATTTGAGTTATATTAAATCGATACCTTGAATACAGAACCCTGTATCCATTATATCGAGATTTTTGACACACGTGTTCCAATATAGTCACTATTGTGCAATAAGATATAATTAAAAAAAATCAAAACGTCATTCTGACAGAAAAATAGTAGCAGGCAATATGATTTATCAATCAAAACACTGCTAAACCCGTCAATTAAATGAAGGAAAATCGTTTAAATCTTAAATGAACAAGGCGCCAAATACAAGTGTAAATAACCTGAAACTATAGGCGTTATTTCGCGACGCAGCGGTTTGAAGACGCTGCCTACTATTCAAAAACATGTCATTTTGGCGAAAAAAGTGCTTCGAGTAATGACGTAACTTGTGATAGCCACAATTGACTTGAGTTGTTTTGGCATCAAATAGGATATCAGCTGTGTTAATGTCTATTTATTTGTTTCGGTACGTTTATACGTAGCAAGTAAATAAGATGTATTGCACCGAGAGAGCAGAGTTGCAGTAAATGAATAAGTAAAAGACAAACAAATATATATATATAACAGACAGGTAAGACAATGGAAGACAATGTTGCTGCAAACTTCAGACATGACAATCATTTTTGCTCTCTTTCGTATAAATATGGATGTCGATGTTATGATGATAATAACCAGTAAACTGGAAGAATCTATATTATAAAAATGTACATATTACTTTGCCTAACTCTCCAAAAGTCAGTAAAGACATTTGCAAAGCGCAGGTGTTGTTATTTGTCAACAATTCGAGACCGTCCCAAAGTATGCATTTTAGCGAAGGTAAAATTCTTGACGTGTTACAGGAAACCCTTTTAAAAACATGTTTCAAAATTCTATGTTGCGAAGAAACTTCTTACATTATTGAAATATATATTTATTTTAAAATCTTTAATCTCCTTTTTACATAAACATAAAATTAAATAAATTACAAGAGTTTAAAATATTAAAATCCTATTATGTACGAAATTCACCCCGATAATAAAAATGTTTCTAATTTCAGTTTGTTTTTGTTCAATTGTTTAACCCATACCTACTTGTGGTTTTAATGAAAATAAAAGCTCATTTTAAACACAAATTTTAATGTATGTTTGAAAGAGAATTAATCCAATGAAAAATTTTACGTGTATTACATTCATCAATGAAGCTATTATTAGAAGTAATACAGTGTTCGGACTAATTGTCCTCTAATGTTTTTAATAACATTTGCGATAATAAACTAGTCTTTTTTTTGTATTCTACCTGTAACAATTGCTTATTTTACTTATGTAAATGGAAACTACGGGAATATTTCCAAAGGTATAATAGTATGAAACCCCAATAATATAATTAGTAAGATATTTTTTATATTTTCTATACTCAAAGTTAAATTTTATTGAGTATTCTGTGATAATTAAAGGTTGCAGTCGTTATGTTTGATAAGGTAGATATTCTAATTGCATCTTGTGTTGTTGATATCATTCTGTGCATCGATCAATAATTATAGAGGTCGATACATGATATATTTAGATCGATGTGAAGAATTATCCAAAATCAACATATTTAACATACATTGCATTAGTTTCAATAAAGATAAACAGAACAAAGAAGCACATGTCATATCATTAATTGCTGAAACAAATGATGATAATCGATGGGATAAATGTGAAGAAATTATAATTCCAATATGTTTGAATATGCAATACAACCACACTCGATTACCAAATGTTTTTCAACATAAAGATCAAGAGGAGCCCGGTGCGATTATTCGACAGTTTGCACCGTTGATTAAGTAAAACTGTTCGGATGATCTCAAGTTGTTTATATGCTCGTTATTTGTTCTGATGTGTCCTAGAAAGTTACCTCCATGTCATAATATTTGCTACAATGCTCGGGAGGGATGTGAGCAGTTTATGTCGAGGTTCGGTTTACTTTGGTTAGATACTTTAGATTGCGAAGTGTTTCCAGTTCAGAAATCGAATATCTTCGAAATTAAAACAAATAAGTGATGTAATGGGATGTCTTGTGTTTAGTTCGAATAAAAACATGTTAATATTTATGAATAATTGTATTTTCTTTAAAAATAAAATAGTATTATATTTTGTAAAAGTACACAACAGAAAATATTAAATAACAACAAACCTAATGAAAAAGAACCGATCACAAAAACTGATATAAAAATTTGTTTAATTGTTCTAAGACATAAGATAAATTTCAATTACGTTACCCAACATTTGCCATGTATAATGTTTTTATTATCGGACATTAATCAAATTATTACAATATAATACAGACTGCACATGTACATGTTATCATCGGTCTTTCTATACGCACTAACTCGAAGCGAACGATTTTAGGGACACAACTTCTCCGGCTGTGTTATATTTTGGTTCGACCCCATCATGTCATTTAGCGAAGACTCACAATTGGAATATGCCATACCTAGGCCGAAACCGCCGCCAAGAATCACCGGCCATCGCCTCCTCCTGAAGAATAACAGGGAGAAAACTGCGCCCAACAGAACACCGCCTCCTGAAACAATACAAAAAAAAATCAATCAATCACATGCTTGGGTTAAGTATGACATAACACCTGAAAATTTCACCGCAACTGCGGTTGTTTACGATTCAACCAGATTGCGACGTAACGGGGCTTCAACTTACCAAATTTAAGGACGGTATCCGTAACGCAACGGTCGAATCTTTGTCCGAGTTCATCTTCAACGTATACCGGAGCGGTTGCCATCTTCACAGCTCGGAACGATGGCAAAAATTACGTCACTAGAAAACTACCTTTTTCGGATTCAAACGATAGTGGACATGTACTGCGCTTTTATCATCGGAATATCCTCCTTTTCCATATTTTTGACGTTACTTTGACGCGAAATTTTGTTTTTGACTCGGAATCGGACGATAAAAACTGTTTAAAAACGTCACAGTTACATGAACTGCTTGATTTCGCGCGTTTCTGCGATTCTTAGTTTGGCAGTCCTGTTCCCCCGTACCGGTGCGGAGCGAGATTCAAAAAAAGTAAAACGAGGGGGTACATACTTTTAGTTTTAGAAATCGTCATAATCATTACGATTTGCTATATCTTCGGGACTGTTAAAAGCGAGGAAATTTAACTTACGTCAAATGTCAGAAACATGTCTGCCGGCCGTAATACTTGAGATGTTTTAAATGTCTTTTCGTCTTTAATTCTATCCATTTCCTGCGCTTTTAGATATCGGAGTCTGGCCCCGTGATGGTAAGATGTCTCGAGTTCGAATGCAAAAATGCCAAGACCTTCTACAGGATTCTACCCATGCCGAAAATGTGTTGGGAAAATGTAAAGATCTTGGACGATAAGAAAACGATATATGTGAGGTATCGGCAAGAATTAGGGGCGTCAAAAAAGATCGATAGACCTAGCTATTGGTGTTTTAACACCGATGGAGTCTTCTACAACGATACTCAAGCCCAAATTTACGAAACTGTCGTACCAGAATTATTAGAAAAGTACGAATCTACCTCCACAACAAAATGGTGTTAAAATATGTTTACTTTTACAGTGTTGTCAAAGGTTACAACGCCATGATCTGTTGTTTTGGTCAGACAGGAACTGGTAAGAGTCTAACTACAATTGGCGTTGAAAATTCTTACGAAGTACTTTCTAAATTTAAAAATTACAGTACGTCAATAAACAATAATTAATTTTAAGGACAGGGGGATAATTCCAAGACTAATTTCACAGTTGTTTGTCATTAAAAACGAGTTAAGAAGCAAATTTAAGCTTTGCTTAAAGCTGTCGTATATAGAAGCAACGAAAACTTACATTCGCGATTTGTTGAAAGAAGAAGACAGGCAGTTTGATGTACACAACTTGAAAGAAATAAGTCTGCCGATATATCAGAACGAGCAAGAGATGTTGAGAGCCGTCTACACAGGTTTACACTTATTTATTTTAAAATTAAGAAAAAGAAGAATGTTAGAACATATTAGTGATTTTCAGTTTTAAGAATGGTTGCCATGTTCGTATAACTTTACTCTGACCTCTCACATACCATTTTTGTATATATATCAATCAATATATAGCAATCTAAATGTTAATTTTTATTATCAACTCAACACGATTGGTTATAAGCATAATTTTTGATCATTTTACAACTTAAGATTTGCAGTTACGTCAATTGCCTCCCTAATAATTTTGATGAACATTACCAACATAATATAAAAACATAAAATATATTCCTTAATTCACAGCTGAAGGACGTAAGACTTTATCGAAGAATAACATCTACCCTTCACATTCTGCTAATTCTGTTTTAACAATAACAGTAGTATCGAGGCAATTGAATCATTCCTCCATGGCTAAAACTTATTCCAAGGTAAAGCATAAATATGAAATAATTAAATAGCAGAGGGGAATAAGTGATTGAATAAAAATCCAGTTTTCAAATTAAGTTATGGTTATATTTGATGTTTGTATGCAGCAGTTTATGTGGAACTGTCAAATATCAGATGTTTATTAAAACATAGGCGTAATATGCATTTGGGTCAGTATGGGTGCTGTTACTAGAAAATATTGCTTTTAAATTTGTGTGAAATTATAGTAAAACTAAACGATACTGATTTTTTACTTAAATAAAGTATAATATTTTTAATCGCCATTCAATCATTTGTTCTTTTTGTACCTTTTGATTTGGAGATATTTTTAAGCAATTTTTTTAAAATTTTGTTGATCTCAAACACAAAATGCAGATACATATTGTCGACTTAGCTGGTGCTGACACTTTAGGAAATCAACCTTCGCTTGACAAAAACATCTACGACATTGCTAATGGAAATTTAGCCAAAACACAATTAGAGCAATTCTTATTAGTGTTAATTGAGAATATACCCGAACAAGTGATGGTCAAACAGAGGCTGAACATCCTAATAAATTATTTGAAGGACGGTTTGAGTGGAAGCAGTTTGTTAAGGTCCTCATTTGCGTTGAAGCCTATTGATGATTAAATTTAGCGATTTTCGCTTAGGTTTATCGGCCATGTTCGAGTTGACGATAGCAATTTACCAATTACACTCTCGATGTTGAGATTTGGGCATGTGGGGCGCGGCATAAAACCGAAGAAGATGCAATTGAATAGTTACGAAGACGATATGGCAAAGATCAGATATTTAGAGGTAATTTATTACTACACAACCTCACTTCTTCGTTTCTAAACGTGTTTTTCGCTCAAATAGAACGAATTGAAAGGTTATAAATTGCAAAAGGATATCGACTCTATGGTAAGAAATGAAGATATGAGGAATACTTTGACATACGCACGACTGTATCAACTGGAAAACTTGGCTGTGGATTATTTAAAGAATAAAATCGACGAGCTGACTGTAGCAAATATTGCTGACTTTACGACAGCTTTGCAAGTTTTTAAAAAGTTGTATCAACAATTGGAGATTGAAAGAGGACCTTTGTTCGGTAGCGGAGGTTTTAGGAAAGGTTTCGAGACTTATGATACGACATCTATGAGGTCATCAACGAAAAGTGTCATATCACAAAAGGTAAGTGCAGTTTTGTGCTACTAAAATCAAGAATCTAAAACATAACGCAATTTATAGAATGATAACTGATTTATCTGCACAGCTAATTTCATTCTATAACATAGAGAATCTTGAGGCGGCAAATTTAAAATTCCCATGTCATTCTCTTCTACCAACTACCGGTAGATGGCCATAATTGCGTCTGGTATAGATATATTAATTGTTTGCCAATTTTATGCTACTTTTACAGAGTTTTCGCAAACCAAGTGGTAAATCCCGTGATACCATGGCAAGTTCTTCCAGTCGCATGACTAGGGAACGAACTTCAAGCAGAACTAGGTCGATTAGTAGACGCAGCGTCTCCAAGAACACTCCCAAGGCCGTGAGTCTAGAGCAGACGACACAACGCGGTACAAAATTAGATTCTTTGAACAACAAATCTAAAGAATCGTTGGAAGCTGGAAAGTCTTTAAGACGCTCCAGGACCAGTGGTTCCAAAGTGCTTAGGAAATCTAGCAGCAGTAGACGACGTGCCAGTCTTGACAGTCAAAAAGAGCGAGTTGTAGAAGAACTTCCACTACCAGACACTCTACCATCACCTAGTGATGCTTGGAGAAGTTTCGTTGGATCCGAGACGTACAATTACGAAGCAACGAAGAAGCAAATGGACGACTACGAACGACAAGCACATTCTTTGAACGCTCGGTACGCCGAAGACTTAAAAAAACTTCAAGATTTGCGAGCCTGGCTGGAATTGTGCCGCGAAAAGCGTTCCGCGGTGCGCATGCAAAGGGAAGTGAGTGGGAAATTAGAAAGAGACGAATCAGGAAATCCAATACTAACGGAACAAGAAATGGTATGCAATGACATGATCACCAACGGCGAACGACAATTAGTACAACAACAAGAAGCAGTTTTGGCCGTACAAGCAGAACTGCGTCTATATCTTCAACTGTACCGCGAGAAAAAGAAGAAAATCGGCGAAAATTTCGAAGCGTTTTGTACAGAGACGTACAAGACTGCGGTGACGGATATCGAAGAGGCACAAGAATCAGAAATGACGGTGCATTCCGTCGAGTACGAATCCAAGAGCGCCGATGCACAAAATTTATTAACGAAAGAATCAGTCGTGGCGATCAAAGAAGACTTAAAAGCAGCCGAACAGCAAAATCGTATTAGGGAATATGAAAAATTGAGATTATTAGCGCAGAAACAAAGAGAGAAAGTCTTGCACGAGCAAGCGTTGAAAAGGAAATGGATAAGAAGTTGTAAAAATTAAAAGTAAAAAAGATAAATAAACGATTTAAATCCAGTTTTAATTTTAAATTTAGCGCGTAAAATTGATGAATAGGTTATTTGGATTCTTCCTTATTTTTGCAATGGGAACAACCTCCCAAAAATAAGATAATCCAATTGGTATTTATAGTTTTACTATAGCAAATAGTTGAATTGCATTTTCAAGGGTCGTTCAGTGATTATCGCAACCCTTCACATTGCATCGAAAAAGGGCCGGTATACAACACAATACAATAGGTTATTACAACTGTCACGGTCATTTTATATTTGCCGCTGCTATAACACCACACGCATCTGCGCATTTCGATCCCTGGCGGCATGAAAAGGAAGTCCACCATCTTCCCTTTGTAGCATACCGGCGAGCGGGTCCATGTGCATCGCCGTTTTTTACTCGAATTTAACAGAAAGGAATACACGACACATCAATTTAACGCGCTAGTACGAGTGTCGACAGTTCCAGCTCTCGATCCACGGGAAAAATCGAGATGAACGCCGAGAAACTCAAGAAGCTGCAGGCCCAAGTGAACCAGGTGCGGATCGGGGGTAAAGGTACACCGAGGCGCAAAAAGAAGGTCGTCCACTCAACCCAGGCGACGGACGATAAGAAATTGCAATCGTCCCTGAAGAAATTATCAGTCAACACGATACCTGGCATCGAAGAGGTGAACATGATGAAAGACGACGGCACCGTGATACATTTTAACAACCCCAAAGCACAAGCATCCCTCGCCGCCAACACATTTGCCATCACCGGACATGGCGAAATCAAACAAATTACAGAAATGTTACCGGGAATTTTGAATCAGTTGGGTTCGGAGGGTATCAACCAGCTGAAGAGGTTAGCGACAACAGTTGGGAATGTTGGTAGCATAGGTAAGATTGTTCCCGAGGACGAGGAAGATGTCCCAGACCTAGTCGGGAACTTTGATGAAGCCTCGAAGGAGGAAGTCTCGAAGAAGGAATCAACGTCCGAGGAAAAACCCAAGGAAAATTGATGTGTTTTGTGTGACACACGAAGCTTTTTATAATTATATAATAGTGAGTGGTTATCCAAGTGGTGCATCATCCAGTTTGCTCTGTCATAATCTCTTTATAATAATAATTTAAAACATAAAGACAAAACGTTTTTCGAGGACACATTTCGGGTTTTGATTTCGGAAATGTGGATTCGATTGGAACCGAAAGATGTTTTTTCTCTTTTTTTCGTTACATTGTTTGTATAGAATATTTGATAGAAAATAAAAAATATTCTAATACAGGTGTACTATTTTATTTATTCGAAAGTGTCGGTACGAGTGCTCTTATTTACAATTTTATTTAAAGGGATCTGAAGCTAAAGATGTGTGGTAAGAAAGTAAGTGCACAAAAATATATGATAAGACATCCTGTTTATTATTATTTTAAATACTAGGTAAAATGATAAACGAACCAAATATAGTAAGGCAAATTTTTTTATAGTTTGTTTCAAATCTTCAAAAACTTCCAGAAACTTAAGCTTTCAAATATTGTCTTAAGTAATCATAATTTTTCATATGCCAAAAAAGATTTTAACCTAAAATTATTTTATAGTTACGAAATCTCACAGCTTAAACCAGCAAAGTAAAATTAACAAAATAAATAGATATTTGATATAAATTAGTTTGTAGGTGTTAATGTGTATTGAAGGTGATTTTTTGAAGCAAAATACCGTAATTATGTTCAACGATGCTTACTTACCTCATTTTGCTTGCTTCAAAACACCGATTGATTTTATTTGCTGTTTAAACCTATATAAAATCCATTTTTTGATTTTTTCTTTTTGAAACTTTAAAAGTAATTTCCACAATAGTCCGAGAAATAAAAATACGGGATTAGAAAAACATATATTTTAGACTATTACAACAGTTTAATGCAATAACAAAGCTGCTCTTATAAGCGGTTAAACAAAAATTACCCCAAACAACCTTAAATCTACTCTGTAACGGCACTCTTATTCAATTTGCGTATATTGTACATCAAAACCGTAGTGAAGCCCAACCACAATACGTAAGGAATAAAGATATAGCCGGCTTTCTTGTTGATGTGGTAAAACGTATGCCCAGTTATAGCCGCTGTTAGAGTCACCAATTTGATTCCCACCAAACCCTGTAAGAAAAATCGTGCACCATTTATTTTCTACCTTCCTTTATAGGGAATTTAATTCGAGCGGGAAATTTAAATTTTATAACAAGATTTCTTTTTTTATTTTAAGTATTGAACTTTGTACATTCCTATTTTAAAATGTTATTATTGCAACTCATCGAATACTTATGAATCGGCCTGATTAAGAATGGAGATTCTACAATTTTTTTTTTGTGATAATAAACAGATAAAATAAGACATACATAATGTAATAGGAATTTATCAATCACATACTTATGTTGTGCAAGGATATACAACCTCGAAACTGAAATTTGAAGGTAGGCAAGTCATTTTAACATCCGAAAAGTGACGTGAATAACTTGTGTAAATATCACATGAATGTTGATTCAACTTACGAAATCTAAATTCTTCGTGTAGAATAACAGCGGTGACCAACTCGTACTCAAAGCCAGGTGGGCCCCGTATACAATCAACGGTATCTTAGCCGGTCCTGTAACGTAGGATATATTAATTTTTTTTGTCGACTCTTTTTTTTGTTTTAATATTTATACCTTCAAAGCCACCGCCATCTTTGTATACCAAATATGAGGCGTATCCTATCCCTGTATTGAGGAGGGCCCTAATCGGCAAGAAAGCATCGTCGGGCGGCGTCCAAGTGGGCTTCTTCAGCCCCGTATACCAAGGATGGACGTCTTTACGCACGCAAATGCTGCCTACATAGCCGCCAACAGTTGGTAAAAGGGCCGCCGCCAATACGGGGCCGTGTACTCCGCACGCACCACAGGGACTCATTTTAATTCGTTGGAATGAGAACTAACTTCGCACAAGCAAGATTTGAAACGTACTAACGCTTGACACCACTCGAGTACAAACACCGGCTCCAAATACCAAATGTATGGAAACTTCGCGAACTTTAATCAATGGAGAAAAAAAATTAGTGAGCATATGCTTGTAATAACATTTTTCTACGTACTGTTTGGTATTATAGATAAGATCGAGTAGATGATACTCAAAAAAAGTTGTAATAATTAATACGGTTTGTTGGGACATATTACGTAGTTATTGAATTTATTAACACGAAAATTATAAATTGATTGGTAATAGTAATATGCCGCCATCTGTGGGTGAACGATGAAAATGGTTTAAAATATGGGATAATATAAAAATTTAAAGTAAATTTGTATAATCTTTAATTAGTCTTGCACATCACGGTTAGATTATTTATTGATAATTATAAATTCTTATTTGGCGATATATTAATACGATATTATTCATTTTATTTAATTAAAACTTCAGTGTTTAAATTCCAAATGTACAGGATTCTGTTCTTTTAAATTAAATACTTACATATTGTACATATTGTTTTACATTATGTAAATTAAGAATAAATTTATATAATTATAAATTAGTTATGTGCAAGAGAAGATTACTTATTAATAATTATAAATATGTACTAGCAGCGCCACCTAATCATCAATGCTTGAACTGCGCGTGTGCAGAACACTGTAACAACATTTTAATAAAATCAATTTATTATGTGTTAACTGACTACTTGTAATCAAAGGGTTATTTTTTTATGAAAATTCGATTCTGTTGAATTAGATACACACCTCAGATGCGAACCTTTAAATTTTGCTAAACTCAAAATGGGGATACTATAGGTAGCTTAGTCTAGATGGCGTTAATTTGATAATTGTATTTTTCATATTCATTTTTATATTATATCCTAAAAAAATGTGTTTTGAATAGATGCGATATGATTTTTTTACGTACTGTACACCAGTGCGAGAATATCACAAAATATGATGCTGTTCGCATATTAAAAAGAAGAGAGTAGAAGTGATTTATTTCATCACATTGTTTATTATTTCATGGTTTCTATCCAAAAATCCATAGCAATTTTCTATCCATTGCTTTTGGATTAGAAAATAAAATTCCAGCACAATCTAATCACGATGGAAAATATCTGAATCAAAGTCTAGCGTAATGTATGATATTCTAAACGTAAACTAAATTTTAATCTCTCTAAAAGTTCAACCCCAAACCACTCGGTCCAAAAGAAACTATTCGATCTTCGTGAGTGTACGCCCGGGAAACTACCTCACCACCCATTTCTTACATTGTACAAAGAGCAACTACATAGGAATACTGGAGCTATTACAAGTCAATGACGTTAAGCTCTCAGCCTTAGTTCGGGGTTTCGCTAGAACTCGTAGATAGCAATTTTGTCTGGAAGTGGGCGGTCTGTTTCGTCGGCATCTCTTTGTGTTCTGGGGAATTTCAAGAAAATCCACTTTATCTAATATAGTTTCCCCATCACCCAATTCTATTTGTTGTTTATTTTTCACGATTTCACTATATTGGTTATGTTTATTATTTACATTGTGGTACGTATAAATAAAATGAGGTTACTTTTAAAGCTACAAGATGCACTGTAAATTGCAAAAACAAATACAAAACTTTAGATGACAATTAATATTCGGGGGGGGGGGGTGAGGGGGGGAGTAGTATAACCCAGGGATTACTCGACCAATAGAGGGCTCTGAGTGTAAAATTGTAGAAATTTACATAGAGTATTTTAAATTTATATTATAATTCCCCTAGTTGTAAATAGTTCTTTTGGTTATTTTGTATTATTATTGTGTGTTTCGTATGTAAATATTGACGTGTCCCGAATTAATTATTACATTGCTAACGCACGTCGAGTTAAAAATGATTCATCGCCAGGTACCTAGACCCGAATATACTTTTTACTGTAATTATATTCCTAATGGCTATATTTTTGTTGAATAGGGTAGATTAAGCGAATGTTTTCCTTCAGAGTGTTTAGTCTGAAGTTGTTATTGTAGAAGTCAGTACGTGAATAAAATTATTGTTAAAGTTGACAGACAGACGTTAAGTGCCCCATTTATCCTTACTATATTATCTCTGGTTAATATTTTAACATTAACAGGGAATTAATCAGAGTGGACAACCTACAAAAGTAAACACTATCTATTTCGTTAACAATTTGGGGCTATTTTACTTACCAACCTCGGCAGTTGCAAGTAGAAAACAACATAAAAATAAGTACCTATATCAACAACGATTTCTACAATTTTTATTTTTGAGGAATTTACATTCATCAACGGGTTTTTAAACATCGTGGCGTGGAAACGGCATTCGTTATTTCCCCTTATAGCATAACCTCAAAGAGTTTTCCTTTGTAAATCTTCATTTATTTTCCGCCGGAGTGTCGGAAACTGGTGCACTTTGTTCAGCGGCCTTTTTCGAGTGAATTTCCGCAAGTTTTATGCGGCCGAATAAATCTAGCGCTTCTCTGTTAATTATACTCAGGGTTTCCGGTATAAATTTCCGAAGTTGATTGCCTCGCAACGGTTTTATCATTGTAAAATCACGTAAAATACTGGAAATGAAGGAAGCCTGTAGTCCAGTTGGTAATATGTATGTGAACTGTTATAATAACTGCTCGTGTGTGTAAGTTGAATGTTCAGTTCTTTTTTAGACATTTATCGCTTGGATTTATATTATAAAATTGCAAAGGAGAAACTGTGAAAATGGAGAAAAACAAATAGACAAAAATAGCGAAAATTTAAAATTTGAAATTCCCGCTAGAGCACACAAGTTGGAAAGGAGTGAAGTTAGATGTACATATTGCGATTATGTCATGGTTTATGTAGAAGTGATATTTGCTGTTATATATGTATTTGTATGTTTTAATAAGTAAATGATAAATATATTAATTAGTAAGTGTTGTTTTAATAGCCATACAGACACGGCATACAAATAGTTTCTTGTTAAAATCGACCGCGAAATAAAGCGAACAATATGCACTGTTCGAAAATAAATCGGAAATTCGTATTTTGTGCCTTTGTAACTGCTTGCCAAGTTACGGGAACCAGTGGCACCGTTAAATTGATTCAATAATATAATAGTAGCGAACGGAGAATTTGGGATGCGGTGAATTCAATATTGAAGATCGATTTGCGGTTCACCGAAGTGTACCAGGCAGTGAAAATCAACATTAAACGATACCATAGGAATAACGGAAGCACTTTAATACGCTTGGAACGCCGCACGAGAACTGCGATATGATAACTGCGAATGGTATTGTGTACCGAATCCCAGCGAATTAATGTGTTTTTGTAATTTGATTAGTCGTTTCGCAGGCGGGAAATTTGAATTTTTATTATTATTTTATGTTTTATTAAAACATGTCCTTATTGTAAGGAACGGTTTTAAAAATAATATATTTTTACTACTAAATACGCATTGTTTGTTTGTCATTGATTTAACTTTAAAGGGTCTCTTTCCTTTCTTAATATTTTAGGATATTCCTACGGGATACTTTGAAAATATATCTATATAGGGTAATGGTAGTGTAGCACTCATCACTAATGTACCTTCCCAAATGTATCTCTACGCGTCAGTTAAAATATTCAAAACCACTCTGGACCTGCGTCAAACGAAACATCTCTGATTTCCATAATACATTACACATGTAGATGTGCTAAGTTCAAAGTAAAAACAAAAAAAAAGATAATACAGCTATTTTATACGGCGATAATATAAACGAATAGCTGATTAGCTGTGCTGTATTCTAAAATGTATTTCTTTTTAATTTGACATAAATCTTTGTAACATAACCTAAAAATTTAGCTTCAGAATTATTAAGGAGTTTCCTTATCATCGCCTACTTTCTTAACGGGAGCGATAATAACATTTTTAAATCGTAAATTTCTTCATTATTTACGGTAAATAATATTAAAGAAAATATATAGAACCAAAATTATGATCGCATATAACAAAATGTATCTGCTTTTGAACTCGCAATCATAGATTATTCATGTTATGTAAGTATGTTACGGAAATAATAAGAAATGAACATTTAGATTCAAATTTTGCACAGGTTGTCATATTTTATATAACGCAGTATTTTTTTAATGAATAATATAGGTACATCCTTAAAAACTATAAAATATCAGTACCGTCATTATGGTCAAACATTATTTGTTTGTTTACAATTTTTTTCAACTTATTTTTTAATAATTATATATCATATATTTATATCACAATGAATAATATTATAATTTTAACTATTAATTAATTTCCGTACCGCCACCTAGCGGCATCCACCCTACGTTATCACATTTATCTTTAAAGTCAAAACGTCATTTATTTGTTTCCAAACTAAAACTGTCAATTGCGGTCCTTTAATCAAATCTACTTATCGTAAATCTTTAATGTTTAGCTACTCGTAGCGTCAGTCAATCAATAAATTGCGCTGGATTTAATCAACGCTTCTCTCTGCTCTATTGGCTTCGCACAGTACTGGGAAAACACAAAAAAAATGTCCTGCGATTTGTCAAGCGTCCATTTTCCCATTGGAAAAAGCTCGAAATGATCGTGACGTAGACTGAATTGAAACAATCGGTCACTGCGGTGGTTCGTTCCACATCTAACGTGGGTCCAAAATTAACAGCTGTACAAAATTCAAAGTTGAGCAAAAACGGTGTAATAATTAACGTTTAAGTTAAAAAATACCCCTTACCACCTTGTTGAGTAAAGAACTCTGAATACGCATTTCGGCAACTAAGTT